>JAJEJO010050667.1:0-15655 GCA_020662805.1 Glaucomys volans | reverse complement strand
ATTTCTGTACGGTGTTCAGAGATCCAAAGTAGAAAATAGCACATGTGTATTTTACCTTATTTGTTTTATTTCTAAATGAGTAGGTTCAGAGGCATACTTAACTACAAACTAGTTCTGTTAAGGAAAGGTAGAGCAACTACTGGATAACAGCACTCCCATTTCTGGTGAAAGTTACGGAAGGAATTACTCATTGTATCTGATTTAATATCCTAAGTCAGTTATTATCTGAGATGGAAAAGGAAAAGAAAAAAGGTAAGGAAGCAAGCTTTAATGAGAATGAGAGGGGCATAAATTAAGGTATATAGATACCCATCCAAACGTCACCCAGATTATTTTACAATGGCATCCATGTGATCCTGGTGGCATAACCACAAGAAGCGTACATGAATACAAGGGTAGAAGCTGAGAAACAGAATATTTCTATCTAAGAAAAGTACAAATTCTTTTCAGAATATTGGAGAAATCTGGTGTTTTCTACCCAGGCAGAATGGATTGTGAAAACAGTGAAAAATATCCTCCAGAGAGACAGAGTGAAAGAGTTTATGTGTTAAGAAGAATATTACATTTCACTTTTCCAATGCAGAAATAAACTGAGAAAAATTGAGAGGGGGTGGCAAGGATGGAGAGGAATAAGATCATAAAAAAGGAATGAGTAAAAATGTAATAATAAAAAAGGAATGTAGTTTTCACTTATATTAGTTTTTTTCCCTCCATTAAAAATTATACCGTAAAGTTCATTACTCTTGACGATATTGCCAATTCCTCAAATAATACACTGGTCAAGTTCCAAAATCTCATTACACATATAAATTGCATGTATAAATGTTCTTGTGCAGCCTATGGAAACATTTTAAATTTCCTTCAACAAAATTGGGGCTAAAGTTTGGAAAAATTCCTAGAGAGTAAAATCAATTTCTCTCTCTCTCTCTCTTTCTCTCTCTCTCTCTCTCTCTCTCTTCCCCCCACCCTCAATAAGGATTATATTATCCCACCGAATACCCTGCCATATATCTTTATGCTCCAATTTCCTACCTATTTCTCTATTCAGACATGTATAATGCTTCCATTTTGAAGCATATGGCAGGGGAGCCAAAAGAATTTAAATTGCCTTCAAAATGTGCATCGCATCATAAATGGTGTGAAAAAGATCTTACTATTCAGCTCTCAACTTGGAGCATAAAGCAAAGAAGAAGCAACACAAGACTGCTTCAAACTTTGTCCAAAAACTCAACAGCTTCACTTGTTTATAGAGGTACAAAAAGTATGCGACACAGTTTATAAAACAAGAACGATATACTGTATGCAGAAGTAAAGTTAAAAGCAAAGTATGGTAACAGCCCTATCTCGTTACAAACACTTGGCAGCATGTCCAAAGTACCATGGTCAAAAACATGATACCGTCTGCGTTGTGCTTCTGCCAGAAAGCACTCCCTAAGTCCAAGTCTCTTTAGCCATCATCACCACCTCATTTGGCAATCTCTCCCAAGCCTCAGTTCATCTACTCAAAATTACTCCACAGAAACAGAAAGCAGATAAACTCTCTAGCTTTGTAGGCTGCAAGTATCACAATAAAGTAGCAATGGCCAAGTGACAGTGTAAGATGCAGCTCTAGGTTAGAAAGCCAGAAACAACTCCACTCCATCTGCAAAGCTTATTTGTGTGTCAGGTTGAGCGGGGGTGTCTTGCCATCCGTAATGCAGGGCTTCCTCTCTATTCTCACAGCAATTCCAAAAGGTCTTTCTGAATCAGCAGTAGCTGAGTGAGTAGGTGCCTGGTGAGAATACACTTCGACACCAATTACATTTTAGGCAAAGGAGAAGCAAAGTTATTAGGCAATTACGGGTCATATAACTATTTCAGGGCTGGGTTTCAGAATAATTTCCAAACCTCAAAGATGGCATCCTTAGCTACACATGTATAAAGTACCAGACCAATATCAAGGCTAGGCAAACAGAAGAATATGTAACAAGTCTTTGGTAGTAAGTGGACAAACAGGATATACCAATATTAACACCTGTATGTACATGTAGCGTTTATAACTAAAATATGGCAATGAGTAATTCAAAAGTATAAATGTGGCATTGAAAAGGTAAGTGATAGAAAAGAACCAGTTGCATGAGTTATTAATTTTCTTTGGGCAAGTAAGCATTGGCTTCTGAATCTTTCTTCAATCCACTTGTCTCCAAGGTAGCAGATTACATAATTCAAAAACACAGATACTCTGATCTTAAGTTTACAGCTTGCCATATTTCCTAGAAAATAAACAATAATTAACAACAAATCTCATAGTTGTTTCCCCCCCCTCTTCTCGTCAAAAAACCTTACACTTTGAAATGTAGATACATAAGCCACTTTTGGATCAGGGCCCACAAACATATGTTTCTAAAGGAATAATATGTACAGGTTAGTCTGGTGTGTACCAGATGTAAGAAAAATGAAATTCAAAAACAAAAATATTAGTATTCAACAGAGAAATGCATTTTTAATTAAATCCCCTTCTTCCTCTCCTTATAGATACAGAATCTGAGTAAACCAATCACAAGTGTAACTTTTCAACATGTTTCCTAGAAAAAAAAAAAATCTCAATTTTACTCATGACTCTAAATTCTTTATACATAAGATCACAAAGATAAGATGGTCATTTATAAACTAGACTCTCTGAGTGGGCCTCCTACCATATGCTAGGATTCAACCAAAAGAATTTGTATGAAAAGGCCAAAAAATTCCAAATGTAGAACTTATAAGGCAAATCAGTTAGAACAAGGCTACAAAACCCATGTCTGTATCAGACCTCTAATATGCTAAACCTCTATTGTCAAAAACTTTAAAATTCTCTGTAATCATAACTAGCAAGGCATAATTTAGTTGAGCAGTCTGAATACAAAATGAGCTTATTATCTGCACATTGAAATAATTTATGTCTTCTTTTCTCAGATATAGGGGCATACATGAGAGTATTAAAAACAAACTACAAAAATACCTAGACTCTAGAAGTTTGAAGACTCCAAAGTTTGAGCTGCATGTCTACCTTTTCCAATGCATTTCTACAAGAATTCAGTCAGACTTACAAAAGTTATCCAGAAAGGTCCAATAGGAAGAAATACACTGGGGATTTGGCTCACCCTTGTCTAACCTGTCCAGGGCATCACGATCTCTCTCCTGGTTCTATACATCAGAGATGTCACTGTAGTGAAAGCCAAGTTTTAATTTAGAATTTAATAAAAATTGATTAAGCATCACGGAGCACAAACAAAGCTGCTCCATAAATCTTTCAGCCCTTTTTGTGCTAGGAAGAAAGCAAGCACTGTCTGCTGAAGCAGATGACAGATGCTGGCTTAAAGATAAGTATTATTTATACTTCTGTACCAGATTTCTTCTTATGCATATCTTATCATGCATGGATATATGATCAACAAAGCAATTATTTTATATCAGTCAAAGACGTTCAAATGTACTCTGGCTCCATGGGAATGCTTTAAAGAGTTCAGGTCTAGGGTTCAATTAAACCAAGATGGAGAGAAAAGAAAGTTTTGAAAGAAAAACAAATATTATTGAAATGGTTCTTATTTGAAATGTACTTTTCCACACAGTCTAATGAATATATATGCACTGAAAATAACTTTGTTCTGAACATATGCCTATGCATTTTAAATAAATGATGCATGTTTGAAAGATAAGAGGGTTTACCAAATCTAAACACATCAAGATACATCTATATTAAACTGCAGTTATTTGTACAGTATGTTGGTTAGGAGACAGCACCTTGAAAGGGATCCAACAGTTATGTAAAGAGATAGCTGATTTAACCAAGTCTGTGAATATTTCAGTCATCAAGACTATAGTTTAAAATTTTAAATCTCATTCTTTCCCTCCTTAGAGACACGGAATCTATGAAAACCAATCACTTGATGGAAATTCCCAAAGGGCCTTTAAAAAAATAAAAATAAAAAAATAAAACTTCTAGCATATAAAGTGAGGAAAAGATAACCAATGATTGAAAAGGAAAGTAAAAGCAACTTATATTACCTTTTCAGAAAAATAATATTTTGCATTAATAAGGTTCTTTAAAGTGGAGACTCTGGCAATCTGGCTATGATTCCAAAACAAATATGAATCAGTAATAGAAACCACCAGGTAGGGAGAGCCACAGTCTCTGTTGTCTTGACCCTCCTCCTCTACCTCAGTTCCTATGCCTTCTAGAATGTAGGTCAGTTTGGGAGTGTGTCTTGGTTTTGTGTTTTGTTTTGTTTTACGAGGAAATGCAAACTAGAGAAAAAATTTATCTAATTAGGTTGAAGACAAAAACCAGTCATCCATTTCCTTATATACTATCCTGTCCTTCATGTCCCTCAGCTTTTTTTTTTTTTTCTTTTTTAAAGTTCTTTCAGAGAAACGCCAACCTCCTCTCAGTCTAAAAGGCAGAGATGTTCCTCCACTTCAAGGCCAGGAAGCCCCCAGCAGGGAGGCTTGGGGAGGGTGCAATGCTGCTGGGTGAATCCAGGTCAAAGTCCCTACTGCTGGAGGGCTTCCTGCACAGGGACAGAGGAGGCCCAGCCAGTTGCACACATACCCCAATGCTCTGAAATGGCACTCGTAGCAAAATTAAACTGTCTGGTTTCTTGGAAATTACTATATAACTATCTCTTGAGAATTAGCAATGCACTAAAATAGGATACACAAATCAGTACTTTATGTTGTAATACTAATCTATCACATGCAATAATTTATCTTTCCTGAATTATATATGAAAGCACATCCATAAGAGTGCAGCAATTATGAGAAAATATTTTCAGGAATTGCTTTTGTGTGTGTCTCTTAAGCATGCAACTCCACATGGAAGCACTCAACAAAATAATTGCTTAAAAATATTCAGGATTCTCTTTCCTATTTAAATAATTCTCCTTATTATATAAAAATTCAGGTTGCACAACATAAGCATATGAAGTTTGTAGAGGAAATGGTAGATAAGAATGGTTTTAAAATGATCTTATAATAGAAAACAAAGTTAAACTAGATACCACATACTAATGTAGTCAGATATATTGCAATCACTTATATATTTTGAATCAGCTGATTTAAATGAGCAAAGTTCAAATGAAATGTAACTCATCCACATATTCTCTCATTCAGGGGAGAAAGGATTCTATTTCTTCTGGGCTAATGGAGATGGCTATGGTGAGTTTTACAAATAACTTTAATCTCCACTCTCTACAGACTTCTACTACCACAAAATAAAATAACCTCTCAGTATTCTTTGCGACATACCAAAGCTTACATCATGCCCATTCCCAATACTTATTTTCTGTTTGGCCCTGGACACACAACTTGACTTCTCTGAGTTTGAATTAGCAGATCTGTTTAAGCAAGGAAAACAGGCTTAAAAGTTTGACATAAATGACATATCAGAAAAGCATTTAGCAAAATGCATAGAACATAGGAAGTGCTGAAAAAAGAAAACAGTATATACTATTCCTGTTGTTCTTGCTGCTGCAATTGTCTTTATTACATAGTACTTTTATGATAAAATGCTCCAGCTATAGACAGCCTGGCATGTGCCTAACTTCTCTCCTTTTGGACTCCATGATATTGAGTTGTCCTGATTCTGCTATTTATCAGACTTCTTTCTCACTTATATCCTTTAACTCCAGTTCTTTTGACACTTCATTAAGTCAGCATTCCCCAAAGCTGTACCCTTGGCTCTTTTTCTCCCCCTCTGCAGTTTCAAACTTTGGCTTCAATGGTTGGGGTTAATAACAAAGCTAAATTCAGATTGCATTTTCATTTGCCTGCTATGCATCACCATTTGGAATGTCCCTACCTGAGCAAAAAGAAAAACCTAACTCAACTCACCTCCAAATCCAGTGGTTCTTTCTTTCACTGTCTCCATTACGTAAATTAACATTTACCTGGAAGGTCACTTAGAAGCCTCAGAATCATCCCCAATTCTTCCTCCCTACAGCCATAATAAGCCTTACCCTTTCTGTTCCTACCAATGAAATCCTTCCCATGTCCTTGCTTCTGTCCTTACTTTCACAGTAGCCTTAGTCAGCTTAGCTATGTTCAACAAACATAAACCCTTACAATGGGTCAAGCACCTTACACTGTGCATGCAAAACAGAACAACCCAGAAAATCCCACAACTCCTTCTCTCAAGGTCCTTCAAGTCAAGGAGTGGGAGAGATGTGTAAACACATCATTATCCTCTGATGTTACACCAGCAATAATAGCTACACATAAATTGTAGAGGAGGGAGTGATTATTCCATCTAGACAGGTCAGGAATGACTTTACTGCGGATATCTCTCCAGAGGAATGCTGAAGGAGAGACAAGAGTGAGGTGGTGCACAAAGAGAGGGAAAGGCATCCCAGAGGAGAGGGATAGCATGACTGGACCTCCAACTCTAAGCTCTCTAATTCTAATTAATGTGTTTAAAATTTTTGCTTGTCCAAGCCGGTGTGGTGGTGCAGGCCTGTAATCCCTGTGGCTTAGGAGGCTGAGGCAGGAGGATCTGGAGTTCAAAACCAGCCTCAGCAAAAACAAGGCACTAAGCAACTCAGTGAGATGCTGTCTCTAAATAAATACAAAACAGGGCTAGGGATGCGGCTCAGTGGTTGAGTGCCTGAATTCAATCCCCGGTACCCAACCCCACAAAAATTTTGCTTGTCCAAAATCCAGGCCTAATTATGACACTTCCCCTTTTCCTTAAGATCTTCAAAGGGTTTCCATTGTTTCTAGAAAAAAAGCCACACACTTTGCATTGGCAAGGCACTTGGATTCCAAACTCTGACTCAACAAGCGGGTCAGCAGTTCCCATCACTCTCCACGTCCTCAGGGTCCAGCCCCCACACCACATGAGTCGGTCTTCCTGCCACTAGAATGCTGATCTGCCTGTCACCTATCAAATCCCAGGTACCCTGTGATTCCACTCTGCTGAAGCCCTCCTTAAGGGGCCTGTGATCGCTTCCTCCTGTGAGCTCTCTGTCCCTTTGTTGACACCTGCATTCCACACACCTCATACTTGGATCATAGAGCAAATGCCCACACTCTTCATATCATTTAAGAAAATCTTTTGCACGAACTGGGAATTTCAATGAGTAATTTAAAATTACTTCACCCCAACTTAACCAATAAATATAGGAAATACCCCACACTAAATTCTTTGTAGGACCACCGATAGTCCTAAAGGGCTAGTGTGAGATGGACGTGTACAAAGTTGGTTCCTAGAAAGCCATTAAAAAGGTACTGCTCTGGATTGAATGTTGTGTGCCCCACACCAGATTCATACGGTGAAGTCCCAAACCAACTCTGACTGTACTGTGACACAGCCTTTATGGAGGTGATAAAGAGTAAGTGAGGGGCTGGGGATATAGCTCAGTGGGTAGAGTGCCTACCTCGTAAGCACAAGGCCCTGGGTTCAATTCCACAGCACCACAAAAAAAAAAAAAAAAAAAAAAAAAAAAAGAGTAAGTGAATTCAGACGTGTGAGACTCCAATACAACAAATTTAGTGTCCTTACAATAAGAGACACAAGTGAGCTTATCAGTGAGCTTGATCTCTCTTTGCCATATGAGAACAAAGTGAAATGGTGGCCATCTGCAAACCAGGAAGACAACCCTCACCAGAACTCAACTGTGCCCATGCCCTCTGCTTGGCCTTCTAGGCTCTAGAACTTCAAGGAAATAAATTTCAGTTGTTTAAGTCACTCAGTCCGTGGCACTCTGCTATTGCAACTTGAACTGACCAAGAGTCAAAAGCATGTAAATAGTCTATGGTGAAGAGGTAAAACTGATTTTTTTAAATCTCTGATGTGATGCTATATAATATAACTTTACAAACAGACTAATTAATGTCCCACTACCTAACAGCACCATCACCATTTAACAGACAGAGTCAACTAAAGTTTGGAGGCCTTCTATTGGCTGTCCAATAAGTTAGGGTGAGTCAGTAAGTATTTAGGATTCTAAAGCTCTTGCTTTCAAAATCTTGAAAGAAGCCTATTCCACTTCAGACAGGAAAACATGGCTGGGTAACTTTGAACAAGTTATATAATTTCACTAGATGTCAGCTTCCTCTTCTATAAAAGCATTTTAATACTTGTAGGATTATTGTGAAGATCAGAAATAAAATACAGAAGTACATGGCCCACTGCCTGGCATACAGTCAAAACTCAGTAATTAGTAGGTACTCTGCGTGCTTCAATGTCACCTCATTAACAGTTTCACTCCTACCTAAACTAAAAACAGGATCCGGGTGGTTGTAATTTTTTATCTGCAGTGAATATGTGCCTATTTGTTTGTTTGGGTGTTGTCTCATGATTTCTATTACTTTCTTGTGGTAATAATACATTAATTTTCTTCTGGGGACCCACTCCTCCACTTTCTTATATCAGGTAGTTTGGGTTCCTTGTGCTTATCCTCCAGCTCCAAAACTAGGCAGGGGACTGGGTCACCTCCAATGGGAGTGCATCAATTCATGGGCAGGTTCAGGAGTGACCCTATGAGAGCCAACCCAGGAATTCTGGCTGGAACTGCTGAGAAAGAGAACATTTCCACCCCACAGGGGTTGCTCAGCTAATAGAATGCAATTGTGGAACTCATCACTCTGGAAGGAGCACCTATCAGACTGAGAGACAGGTAACAGAGAGGATGGCATAGAGAGAGGACCAGAGAGACATTCCTAATTACATAATATAGCACCTGAGTCAAGCTGTATCTGAAGGTATACTGAACTTTTAAATTAGATTAGCTTATAATTTCCCTTTCTCAGTTCACTCTGCTTCATTTCAGTTTCTGCCACCTGCAATTAATATACAACCTGAGCCAGGAGAAGTGGTTCATGTCTATAATCCCAGCAGCTCTGGAGGTTGAGGCAGGAGGATCACCAATTCAAAGCCAGCCTCAGCAACAGCAAGGCACTAAGCAACTCAATGAGACCCTGTCTCTAAATAAAATACAAAACAGGGATGTGATTCACTGGTCAAGTGCCCCTCAGTTCAATTACCAGTACCTGCCCCCCCGCCAACCCCCACCACACACATATACATATGTACACACATACACACAACCCAAATGCCAGCAAGTTAGGAAAGTTAAACAAAGCAGCATTTTTCAAGAAACTTCAATGGATTATTAAAAATGTTTATTAAATTTTGGGTAAAACTGTGGAGGTGTCCATGTTAGTATAAACACTTCTTGAGACATTGTTATTAAGCTCTTTATAATATTTTGGTAAAAAGATCCCAGAATTTAAGACATGCTCAAAACTAGGTTTTCAGTGACATCTGGACATGACCATAAGATATCTTGTACATCTCAGTGAATTACAGTCTTAATGACAATAAGAGGTATTTTGTTGAACTTACATATGTCAAGTAAATGATTCAAATTTAAGATTTTTAGTCATATAAATGTGGGGGTAGTTACTATTATCCCTATTTTACTGATAGGAAAATTGTCTTGAGAGCTTGTCAAAATTAAAATAGTAAGTTGTTGAACTGAAATGAAATCTCAGATCTAATTTCTTGATTTTCTTAAGTATTGCCAAGAAATGGCACTACCCAGAAATTTAACATGTTTATAAGATCCTCCCATTTTACATTTTAACAACATCACAGGCCTTTTTATAAAACCAATGGCCACTATTGTTCATTCTGCATGTATTTTCCATGATCCTCTGATCTGAGACATTTTTCTCACACTGGCCTACAAGTTGCTCTCACTGCCTGGACATCCATTGAAATTGCCTGGTGACAGTAAGTGATCCATAAGTTCCGAGGGAAAAAATGGAGGGAAGAAGGGGAGAGAGAGGAGAGTAGAGACGAAAGGAATGAGGAAGGTTCAAGGAGGTGGGAAAGGAAGGAGAGATGGGAGGAAGCGGGGAAGGTCATTCCATGACCCCTTCACTCTCCTAAGCCCCTTCTTGGGATAATTGAGGATCTGGCAATACAGTGGTAATGCTGTCCTTACAGGATGGATAGGTAGAAGAATTCCTGAACCATGAAGGAGTCATGGAAGAAATCATCAAGAATGGGAAAGTCTTGTGGATATTCCTACTGACTCCTCTCCCAAAACCATAGTCAATAAAAACAAACATGTTAAAATGTTTCATTCATAGATAGATAGATAGATAGATAGATAGATAGATAGATAGATAGATAGATACCTCAGTACACGTGTTATCTTTCTGTTTCTTTATGTAAGTTCTCATATGGACAATATTGTCCCTAGGTTGCCAATGTCACAAGCCTCTTAAACATGAGAGAGCAACCACATCATTTTTCAAATATGATTTCTTGGAAGGAAAGATGAAAGAGAAAGCAGAATGAAGCATCTGTTCCACAGGAAGAAAGGTATATGGAACCTCAGTTTTTGCCATGAAAACTCTCCATCATACACCAAGACAAACACATACCATCACCACAGCCCCATAGTGGCACTATCACTACCACAATCTAATCACACATAGGAGCCCTAAAGCACAACCGTAGACCTTGGGTGTCCAATCGTCACTGTCATAGCTATCTATAGAAAAGAGAGTGTGCCTTAGGCAAATTCCACTATGAAGCAAGAATGAACATGCCAAATCCATTGCTAGGAATACAGCATACAAGAACATTTTTATCAAGCTGCGTAACCCCATCCACTACAGTTTAACTATGTGGCAAAGGGAATAAAAGTTATTAAGGTATCACCTTTTCTAATAAAAGACAACCAGATAAGCCCACTGAGATGCAGGCTTTCTCCAAAAGAGTTGATTTCCCTAGACTTATGGCAATTGGCTGGGAATACCTCTTTTTGAAGGTATATTCTATCAAAAGTTTTTTTGGAAGAAACGTGCATGAATGCATGTCATAATAAATAAGTATTAAATGTTCAATGCTTTTCAAGACTTCTTTTAGGTGATGCCTCTTCCCAAGGTATGGGTTGGATGGAACATCTTACATTTCATATAATTAAAGATTATAACATTTTGTTTAAAACAACAAATTAGAAACTTCAAGGAAAACCAGTTCACTGGGATTCCTTTGAAACATACATATAAAGGGCTCTACAGTGTTTTCCCTTGCCTTTGGGTGTTCATTGTGCAAGAGAGGAATTCCGGGTGCAGTAAATGAATGAGGAATTAGAACTTTCCCTCCAAGGTTTTATCTAATTGCATACCAACACATAATGAAGGACATGATATATGAACAGGAGTTAAAGAGTTAATCTTTAGCAACTCTGCTAAAAAATCCTAATGGCAGACTGCCCATCATTCTTTTAGACAGAGCTTGTCAGAAAAACTAGGGCAGCTTGTCCAGCTCAGCAGTCAACTGATTACTAGTGAACTCAATGGGGCTCCCAGCCAACCCCTGAGATTGCTGCCAGCCCCTTGGGTATTCAGAGGCCAAGTTCCAATGTGGTTTACTTTGCCAGAATCACATGATGTCAGTGCTATTTTCTCCTGACCAGAATAACCAGTCATTCAGGTTACTGTGAGTGGTATCAGTGAGCCAGGCAGGCACTTCGCTGGTAGAGGTCACACACACTGAGGTGCTGCTCCTTCCCACCACGGCCAGAGGCCAGGGGCCTCCTGCAGGAGGCCAGCTAATCCTAGTGTGTCAGTTCCAGAAACCTAAATTCTGTATCCAACGACCAGGAATTACACAGGCTCACAGCACAGGCTACACTTCGAGAACAAAACAAACAGGTCCAACTTTAGTAAATAACCAGCTGGGTAGGAAAACAACAGAAAATGGGCCTTGGCTTTCACTTATGTTACATTACTTGAGGTTTAACAAGCAAGCCATGCAAATTCTGTAGGATTTAGTCACCTTCATCAACATATGCCCACATTCTTTGCATGGTAGGGAGACATTAATTAGTTTTCACATCCATTGGGAGATTTTTCAGTTGCTACAAGATTTGCAAGGGACATACATTCAGGGAGTAACTGGTTTCTGAAACTGCGGTTACCCTTATCTCTCAGTGAGAGAAACTATTCCACTCCCTCAAACACAATGCAGAGGATTAAAAACAAGACCCGTTTTTAAAAAAAAAAAAAAAAAAAGAAAGAAAAACATTTCTTCCTCTAGGAGAAACTATAAGCATCAGAACAGCAAATGGGCTCATGCAGTCAAGGGACTTCACTGTCAGATTCTTGAATGTATTGCCCAATATTACAAAATATATGAAATATTTCTAATTTTCTCTCTCTCTTTTTTTTTAAGCATGTTAAGCAGGCTTTATTTAAAAGTCGTAATGCAAACTTCTCCCGGGTGGGAGAAGGGGGTCTAATTTTCTCTTTATCATTACTTCTTATGACACTTTGACATCTATTAATATGAATTCACTTTCATTCACTTTTTAAGAGTTTAAACCTTAAAAATAAATATAACAATTTAAAATAGTGTAGATTTTCTATTTTATCGTTATATTTACAGATTTTATTATCCTTTCTTTTTTTTCTGCTTTACTGCTTTAAATAAAGCGGTAAAGGCATAACTGCTGAGAAAGAATATGTAGTAATGTATGACTTACAATTTTCAGACATTTACATTTTTAAAAGAAAAAAACTGCTTCCATTATAATACACAAAAGAAAAATAAAGATGTGATAATTCCCATAGCTATACTATTAGCACTAAAGATAATACATGCTTGATAGATAAAAGAGTAAATGGATTCTGTTATTCACTATCACATACATCCTTAGTAAATATTACCATGGGGAAGCATCTAAGCAAAGTGACTGAGAACCAGATGACAAGAACAAGGTGTCTTTAAGATCTACTGATGTAGCTTTATCTGTTCCTCTACCACAGCTTTGTGGTCACAGAAAAAATGCCTTTCCCATCTTATTGCAACAAGAGATTGCAGTGACAATCACCTGTGCTAAATTTAGGTAAACTTCTAAGAAGTCCAGGAATATGTGAAGCCAGAAAAGACTGGTGATGGATGGATAGAAGGAAGGAGCCAACCAAAGAATGAATGAGAAGAAGAAAGAAGAGAAGAGAAACTGATATATAGGAAGGAAGACAAATACAGTTATTTTTATATCAATGCCTCATAATTTTCATTCATTCCACCTGTGAAAAAGTTTAAGCAGATTTACAACTTCAAAGCCAATGTTATCACCAGTTATTCAATCAAATCAGGTGCTATAGTTTGCTCATCTTTGACTATTCAACTTGTCTTTAGTCCCTGGTCTTTTATTTCCTTCTCAGAAGCATCATATCTTACCTCTAGCATAACATCTTTAATGAACTAACAAATGTTTGAAAGAAAGAATCTTGCTAGATACAAGTTCTTTGGTGCAAAGGGACTAAGCAGTCGTTACCAATTAGATTATAGCTGGATAATTTGACAGTCCTCCAGGTGATTGTTCCAAGGAAGGCTGGAAATGTGCAGAGACAACAGCCTGCATGTGTGTGTGTTTTTAACTAGGATGACACAGTCTAAAAACATCCCACAAGGAAAAAGCAAGGGAGAGTTTGATTCTTTGACAGTGAAGAAATAATGAACAAATAAAGTACTTTAAGCCAAGTTGTTTGACATTCTCTTTTAAGAATCAGTAATATTCTAGGAGCTTCCTCTAAGTATCTTTGAGAAATTCATACAGCAAGTACAAATCTCTCAAGCTAGCACTCAAGGCTCTCCACGAGGTGATCTCAGTTTATTTTTCGCATGTGGCCTCCTGCCCAGGTCTACCTCTCACCTGTAGGTTCTGTATTCCAGCCACCCTGGATAACTTCTATGCATTTTCCTGTCCTTTGACTTCAGCTTATGCTGTTCCCCTTACACTTGATAAAGCCCATCTCTTGGGGTCAGCTAAAAACACTACATCTTCATAAGATGCTTCCTCCTCCCACAGCACCAGATGTGAGCCCCTCCACTATATCTCAGAAACTCCCCATTTACCCTCCTCTTAAGAACTGAGCTGCTGTGGCCTTGAATTACTTACTGATCTTATCCCCTCCACCAGACACAAGCACATAAGTATGGAGACGTGTGTCTTCCGGGACTTGCACTCAATAATCATTTGCTGATTTGAAGTGAACTGATGAGGCTAATTTATTTTACAGTACTCCAGTGCATTGGTTCTCTAATAGCCGCTCCAAGGCCCTTCACTGATCCAAAACCTCATCTGCTATAATATTAGTGTTTATAATAACACACAGGTTCTGAGATAAATAATTTAATTATCCCATGCTTATTAATGTCTCACCAAAAGCAGAACAATTTACCTCTTGATTTGATAAGGCTGGGTTTTTTTTTTAAGATTGTTTAGTTGTATGTGTGTGTATGGGTGTGTGTGTGTGTGCATGTGTGTGAGCGTGCACACATACAGATGTGTGGTAACAAGCAGGGGCCACAGGGCTAAACAATAACAGTGAACTTCGGATAAACATTTAGGCTACAAGCCTCCAAGCATTAGCTTATGAAAGTACCAACCATGCTTCCAAATTTCAAGGTGAAATAAACTTGGCTGAACTATGAGTTGCCAACACTTGAACATTTTTTGTTCTGAAACTGAGGAAAATGCTGCAAAATTTGTTGAATATTTTGCCTCTAAGAGATTAATGGCATTTCTTTTGTGGGGCTAAAATCAATGATGTTGGGCATGTGACATTACCTTGTTTTATAATCCTTACGGAATGAATGTGTGGCCAATGACTCAGGGGTTGATAAACTTTATATTATCCAAGCATTATACAAAAGTCCAGAGCATGCTGATGGCCAGATATGAATTGGCAAAAATCAGATCAAATATAATTGATATGAGCATGTTATATGTGTAAAATGTTCCACAAGTGGTGACAGATTAACCCTCCTAACATCCTTGAAGAAGATAAGAAAAAATTATGATTCACTTTTACCAATGGCACAGTTGGAGTATGGAAAGTTTTAGACTCTCACCATCGATTACCTGCTAACAATCCTGCTCACTGATGGGTCTTGGTGTGTTCTGTGGACCACTTGCTTGACTGTCATATATGAAAAACAATTAAATAAAGGCCTGAGTGCCCTTCCAAACTTGGAGTTCGACTCTGTCCCAGTTAGCACCAGATTCCACGGGCTCTTGGTTTTTCCTTCCCCAGTTATGCTCGTATGGTATTAGTGAGGCATACAGATTCTGGAACCACAGCACCTAGCTTCAGTCCATCACACAGCAGCAGTGCACTCCTGGGAAGTACACTTACTTCTCCCTCATGTGTAAAATGAAGCTAATGATGGGATGTGCCCAGTTTGGGCTGCTGTGAGGTGAAATCCAACATTCTATGCAACTTCTGTTTTACCAAAAATATTCTTTTTGACCTACTTTCCCCAGAGGCCTCTCCCTCTAACAATACTCACATGTAAAACCAACAAGAGCACACATCAGATTCCAGAGAGGTTGAATTTGAGGGTGAGGGAGGTCTTGTTGCATTTTTGCCTTAATAATCTCAGTTTTCGTCTTTCAACCCATACCAAAGTGCAGTTACAAGGGGGAAAGTGTGGTCAAGAAGAAAAGTTGATTAACCACATACTCACCCTGCACATTTAAAAATACGTTTCCCAAGACATTTTAACTGAACAAGGTCTCCTTCTTTAAAAAACAAAAGAAAACAAAAAACAACAACAAAAAAGAAACCTCTCTTTAGCCTAATTTCATTGCTGTATATACAGAAGAAAACA
>JAJEJO010050665.1:57773-100863 GCA_020662805.1 Glaucomys volans | reverse complement strand
GGTGTTTGATCAAGCGGTGACCCAAGAAAGGTGCTGTCCCACTACCTCCAGGTTGGGAATGATCAATGCTTCTGGGCAGAGGCAGCCTAGTGTTGATAGACAATTAGATACAGCAAGGTGGTAGACTCCGGGCCTGGGTGTGGGCCTGGGCACTAGATCAAGTTGGGGTGGTGTCACAGAACTGTGCTCAGTGATAGAGACACTGGGCTTGAGAGCCCAGGCTGATCTGAACTCCTCGCTGGGGGTTCAGGCAGTGGCAGGTGGTTGCTCTCTCCTGGGGACACTGTAAGCTATTGCCAAAGGCCCAAAGCTCCCTGCTGGATCACTCCAGACACTGCTGACACTGCTGGCGGCCCCAGGAAGCTGGAAATGGACCCCCTCTGCCAGGGAAGCCACCAAACTCAGAGCAGTTCCACCTCCCCACCGGAGTCAGTGATTCCAGGGGCTTCGGGACAACCTCTCCAGGTGCGGCTGGAGGGCCTGGGAAGCCCGAGATGGGCACTCTCTGCCAGGGAAGCTGCGGATGTGGGGCAGAATAGTTCCCACTTCCAGCCAGAGACTGCGTTCTCAGAGTCTCCCGGCTGGAGCTCCCCTGACGCAGCTGGCGTCCCCAGGAAGCTGGAAATGGACCCCCTCTGCCAGGGAAGCCGCCAAACTCAGAGCAGTTCCACCTCCCTGCCGGAGTCAGCGATCCCAGGGGCTTCGGGCCAACCTCTCCCGGTGCGGCTGGAGGGTCTGGGAAGCCCGAGATGGGCACTCTCTGCCAGGGAAGCTGCGGAAGTGGGGCAGAATAGTTCCCATTCCCAGCCAGAGACTGCGTTCCCAGAGTTTCCCGGCTGGAGCTCCCCTGACACAGCTGGAGGCCCCAGGAAGCTGGTAATGGGCCTTCTCCGCCAGTTAAGCCGCCAAAATGGCGTGGGGTAGTTCCATCTCCCTGCCAGAGTCCGCGTTCCCAGAGTTTCCCGGACGCCTCTGAATGCCCCAGGTAGCCTGAGATGCTCGGTCTCTGCCTGGGAGGCCGCCGGCTGGTGCTGGAGCCACGGCCAGTGACTCCAAAGTGCTACTGGGGACCCACACTCACTTGTTGGCTGGCGCAGACCCAGGTCGGTTGCTCCGAAGCAGCTGCAGGGTCTGGCGCTTCCGGATGTTAGCTGTCCGCGGCGGGCCGAGCCCAGCCCGGCTGAGTTGGTTCTGGAGCGGCACCTGGGGACCCCTTATATGTGCTTTGAATATAAAATCTCATTGAGAGTCATATTCCTGCTGTTTGAATCCCGAGCAAGTAGGAATCCACGGAGCAAGTAGGAATGCAGCCTTCCTCTAATCCGCCATCTTGGATCCTCTTTACTTGTATTCTTTATAATTACCATTGTAGCTGGAGTGAGATGGAATCTTGATGTAGTTTTAATTCGCATTTCTCTAATTGCTGGAGATGTTGAACACTTTTTCATATATTTGTTGACTGATTCTGTTTCTTCTGTGAAGTGTTCGTTCTGTTCCTTTGCCCATTTATTGATGGGTTATTTATTTTTCTGGTGTTAAATTTTTTGGGTTCTTTGTGTGTCTTGGAAATTAATGCTTTATCTAAGGTACTGGTGGTAAGATTTTATTCCATTCTGAAGACTATTGGAACAGAATAGAGACACACCCACATAAATACAGTTATCTCATCCTAGACAAAAGCTCCATAAACATATATTGGAGAAAAGATAGCCTCTTCAATAAATGGTGCTGGGAAAACTGGAAATCCATGTGTAATCAAATATAATTGAACCCCTATCTCTCACTGTGCACAGAACTCAACTCTAAGTGGATCAAAGATCTAAGCATTAGACCAGAAAAAGTAGGCCCAACTCTCCAACATGTCAGCTTAGGAGCTGACTTCCTCAATAAGACTTCTGAAGTGCAAGAAGTAAAATCAAGAATCAATAAATGGGATGGTATCAAACTGAAAGCTTCTTCACAGCAAAGGAAACAATCAAGAACATGAACAGAGACCCCACATTTATGGGGTTTTTTTTGCACTCTTCTGAGCTATTTGAATTTCCAGTTCTCTTAAAATTAAAAATGGTTGTTTTTCATATCTTTCTTCCCACTAGACTTCAACTACTTGGGAACAAGTATTGTCATCTCATCTGGCATCTAGCCTATACTGAGTACATAGTATGTGTTCGAGACATATTCACTGAGTAAATGGATTCTTTTCAAGATCAACTTTTTTAAAAAAATCAACCACCTGTTTTATCTATTATTGAGGTAATAAGATAATTTTTAATTTTTCCTTCTAGTTCTAGGACTCTGTATTACTTCCCTTACTATACTATGTTTACTATCTTCACCCATGATTCCTTTCATTTATTTTATAAAACATTTGAAATATATTTCCAGTAGTGTCATTTAGAATTAGTTTTTTAAAAATAGTTTTTCTAGATGTTGATAGGCCTTTATTTTATTCATTGATTTATATGTGGTGCTGAGAATCGAACCCAGTGCCTCACCATGGTAGGCAAGTGCTCTACCACTGAACCCCAACCCCAACCCTAGAGTTAGTTTTGATTTAAATAAAAGTACCCCTTGTAGTTCCACAAAACACTAACTTTTGCAAATGATGCCAACTAGGAATAAACTGTATCAAGAATAACCCTAGTTTGGTTTTTGCTTCTTTTACTTTCTATTGACTCATCTTAGCAGATCCACTTCAGAGCATGATCTAGAGATAGGAAAACTGTAGATTATGAACTATGAAAATAATTTTTCTTTCAAAAGTAGAGTTCAAGACATTCCTTGAAAAGTTGAATTCAAGGAACTTTTTTCTTTAACCTTTCAGTTAATGAAATAAGGAGTCTTCATTTTTCACTATAACACATTTTATAATGTATTAATGCAAGTTCTGTAAAACTAAACTTTTAAAACTTACGATTTTTGGAGAAAGGTTTTACCTAACTTATTAGAATGTGTTTTTATTTAAAATTATCATGCCAACATGTGCATGGTTACGAGGCATTGCCAAAAAAACAAACAAACATAAAAAAACTTTGTATTATGGAAGCAAAACAGAATTGAAAAAGATGCTATAATTTTTTAAACAAGAGGAAAATATTTTCTTTACACATGAAGCTTTTGGTCAAAATGATAGTTAACCAATTAAGTGACTAGTCTATTAGAGCAGTCTATTTCAGAAAAGCTTCATTTTTGGGTACCACTGATTGCATTAACACATTACTTCTGATGACAGGCATAGGTTTTTTTTTTTTTTTTTGTCAAAGTGATGTTTTCTTTCTTTTACTTTTAAAAGAAAGTACAAGTTTTCTGTGGTTGTATTAAAAGTGCTTCTTAAAGACTTGAAATTATTAGGTATTAAACCAGAACTCTCAGAGCTTTTTCACATTTTGACTGCTATAGTTACTGATCCCTTGAGCTAGATATTTTATGAACCTGTTTTTACTTGCTGAAAAAATATAATTTTTCATTATTAAGAGAAAACATCAGTTACTTTATTACTTGACTTTGTCTTTGCTTGTTATTATTTGATTTAGAAATTTATCTAAGTTGTTGACATTATTCAGATTCCGATATATGAAATAGCTCTTTCGAGGAGAAAGTACTTTGAATGGAAAAATAAACGTTACAAAATCTCTAGCTTTGGATGTGTCCTTAGTAGACTTTTTTGTTTTTCTTTGCATGCATAGTTATATTCCATTATAATATGTATCTTTGAGCATAAAATTGGTTAATTTAATCAGAATTTGGCTTATAAGACGTCTCTCTTCTTCCTGCTTTGTTGTTTTGCTGTTTTATAAGGTCTATTCCTTTCTTTATCTCTTTTCTTTCCAATTATTCTCTTATCTATGGTTCATTGTGTGAGTCTTGCTATTAGTTGTGTCTTCTGACTTTTTCATAAGTGAGTCATTGTAAAGTTTGTTGTGGTTGCTGTGAACCCCCTTCCAGTGGGAATTGTTTTCTGTAGACCTTGGATTATGGAAGCATTCTAATAGATTCACATTTTCTTCTGCCAGACTCTTGTGGGCTTCACTGAATCTGGACCAATTATGGTTCTGAATTTCTTGGGGATGGAGAAATCATATGTATTCCGATGTCTGATGTTTGATTTCTTTTCCACCCACGACCCTAGATGGATGATTACAAGCTTTCTTATGACTGTCTCCAGGCTAGTGAACAGAGCTTTCCTGCAAGTTGTTTCACAGATGGGACAGAATTTGTAGATTTTGGTTATATGTAGGGAGCTAATCCTAGTTTTAACTTCCTGTATCTGACAGGACTGAGGCCTGTCTCCTGTTCAATTATGGATATTGAATCACTGATATCTAAAGCCTTCCTGAAGTTCAGGAAATTTACTACTCTTATTTTGAGTTCTTATGTAATTTTTGGCACTTGAGAGTTTTCTTTTCTTTTTAAAATTAGTTTAGTTCATTGCTTTTGTTATAGTGTATATGTAACATTGCTGTGTTGGACAGGGAAACTTCTCAGGTCTCTGTTCAGAATTGAGTGACTGGTATTTTGAACCATGGCTTTGGAAGACAGGTAGTGGTAAAGCCGTTCATAAAGTAATCTAAGAAAAGGAAAAAACACAACCAAAGGTATGGAATGGGTAGTCATGAGACTTTAATGAGGAATAACAGAAAACCTCATGGTTAACTTTGGCTTATGTTCAGAGTACATGGAGATGATTAATGGGAAGTATGTTTGGAAAAGGTGGGTTGGACTAAGTACAGTAGGCCTTGAATGGTAGCTTAAGGAATTTGGATTTTGTTCTTCATACAGCAGGGAGCTAGTGAATGCCTAACTTACATGAGAGTCATGAAGAGCTTTGCCCTGAGAATAGTTTGGTAAACATTAATAGGTTGGAATGGAGAGAACATAACTGTAAACAGATCAGTTAGGAAACTATTAATGAGTCCATGAAAGAGGTAATAAAGACAATAGTGGCAATGAAGATTATACATGGAAAAAGAGAAAAGAGGCAGCAAGAATGAAAATAATATAGCAATTTAGCTTTTGAGGTAAAACTTACTAGGTGTATATAGTAATTGTGAAATATAGATTTGTACACGTTTGTGCCCATACAAACGTATTATATGTATGTACATGCATGTAGTAAAAATTCTCCCGCCTTTTTTTGTACTGGGGATTGAACCCAGGGTGCTTAACCACTGAGCCAATCCCCCACACTTTTTTTAATATAATATTTTATTTAGAGACAGGGATTATAGGCATGTGCCACTCCATCTGACTCCATGTTTTTTGATATGTATATATTGGCATTTTTGAGTTTTTCTGTTATCTTGTGATAAAAGACTAATAAGAAGGAAGGATTCTCCTTCCCTATGAAGTCTTCACTTGGATCTTCATAATTGGGAAAGCAAAAGGGGAAAGGAAGAGGTCAACAATGTAGTTATTTTTTTTATTATTATTATGAAGATCTATTTATTTTTTTTATTTTTTTTATTTACTTATTGATTCATTGAACACAAATGGAGTACAGCTATTGTTTCACTGGTTGTACACAAAGTAGAGTCACACCATCTGTGCGTTCATACATGTACACAGGGCAATGGTATCTGTCACACATTCTGTTATTATTTTTAACAATGTAGTTATTGTTAGAATAGATTTGGGAATAGATAGGAAGGCCATGGGTTGGGAAAGGTTCAAAGGGTTCTTAAAATAAATTTGATTTTATTAACTACCGCTTTTTCACATCTTATATTGACATTGACCTTGCAGAGAAACCAAGTGTCCACTAAAACATTAAAAAGAATAATATGAAAATAACATATTTCAATATTAAAGGTACATTGGCATGAATTACTATAATTATGTAAGTATATCAATTATTACATATGCAATCATAGTAGCTGTAAGTGATTATTCTGAGTGAAACTAAGTGCAACTTAAAAATGGTTCACACAGCATTGTACATTGTTGACTGGAATGATGGTGGCTATATGCCTGAGACTGTGTCCTGTGATTACCTTTCTTCAAATGAAACAGAAATATTTCGTAAATAAAAAATATAGCTGGGTGCTGTGGCATGTGCCTGTAATCCTAGCAGCTCGGGTGGCTGAGGCAGGAGGATCAAGAGTTCAAAGCCAGACTCAGCAAAAGTGAGGTGCTAGGCAACTCAGTGAGACCCTATCTCTAAATAAAATACAAAATAGATCTGGGGATGTGACTCTCAGTGGTTGAGTGCCCCCGAGGTCATTCCTTGGTAAGAAAGAAAGAAAGAAAGAAAGAAAGGAAGGAAGGAAGGAAGGAAGGGAGGGAAGAAGGAAGGAAGGAAGGAAAGAAGGAAAAGAGAAAATAAGAAAAATATATATGTTACACATAGTAAGAATAAAACAATTTCTTGCTGAATTGTTTCCATTCTTATTGCTTCTCCCTTTTCTACTCCTTCATGAGCTTACTTCATTTTGTTTTCTTTTGGTTTGTTTTTGAAACATAATCAACACAATGTAATTGTAGTCTATACATCAAAAATGGAAAAGAAAGAGAGATACATTTACAAAGGAAATAAAAACTATAGCAACAACAAGCAACCCTTAAAATATATGCAAAATTTGAATGAAGGAGACTATTCAGTTATCCAGAAAGAAATAGACCATTATCTTTCCCAATGGGACAATTCACTAGTGTAAATTTAACAGCTCTTTCAAGAAGGTTATGATTTAATGCAATATAATGTTAATTAAAATACCCAAAGAATCTCTCTTCGTTTTCCAGGCGTATGTCTAATGATCAAATTAACAAAATTTGCCTAAATATTTTTGAACAACTTCATTGATGAAAATACAAACATAAATTTCACCTGTTTAAAGTGTATATTTTGATGTTTTTTAGTATACTTAAGGAGTTGTGCAGTCATCAAATTTAATTTTAGAACATTTTCATCATCTCAGAAAGAAATCTCGGGCCCATTATTTGACCTCATTTCTTAATGATACATTTTTTACATATAATTCATGTATTATAAAGTTCATCTTTTTTATTTGTTGTTTTTAGATATACTTGACAGTAGAGTGTATTTTGATATAGTATACATACATGAGTCCAATTAGAATCCCATTTTTGTGGGTGTACACAATGTGGAATAACACTGGTTGTGTATTCATATATGAGCAAAGGGAAGTTATGTCCGATTCATTCTGTCTTTCCTATTCCTGTCTTCCCTCCCTTCCCATCATTCCCCATTGTCTAATCCACTGAACTTCTATTCCTACCCTCTCTATCCTCTCTTGTGTCTTAACATCCGCATATCAGAGAGAACATTCAGCCTTTAGTTTTCTGGAACTGGCTTATTTCACTTGGCATGATATTCTCCAGTTCCATCCATTTATCAGCAAATGCCATAATTTCATTCTTCTTCAAAACAGATCTGTGCTTCCAGAGCACAGTTATTGGTGCTTTGCAGGAGGCAAGTGAGGTGTATCTGGTTGGCCTTTCTGAAGCCACCAGTTTGTTTGCTATCCATGACAAATGTGTAACAATTATGCCAAAAGACATCCAACTAGCATGCTGCCTGTGTGGATAATGTACTTAAGGATTCACTATGATGGGAAACATTTCATTCTCAAAACATTTTTTTTCTATTATTGGTAGTTCTGAATGTTAGATATTTTTTCCCATATTGTCAAAATACCTAAGTATATGATTTCAAGTAGAAAAACAGGACAGAAATCAGGTACTGGCCATTTTTCCATTTTCATGTGTGTGTGAATTTTTAATATATATGCAGGGATGTAAAGCATTAATGCAAGTCAAAATGTTTCAGTGAACAAGTTTCAGCAGTTCAACTTTATAACAATTGTAAATAAAACTGTTAAATTTGGGGCTGGAGTTGTGGCTCAGTAGAGTGCTTGCCTGTCATGTGCGAAGCCCTGGGTTCGATCCTTAGCACCACATATAAATAAATAAATAAAATAAAAGATTCATTGACAACTAAAAAATATTTTTAAAAAATTTGAAATAAAAAAAAACTTTTCTGGGTAGTGCCAGAAATTTGGATTTTTTTTAAATTAGTAAATCTCTTATTGGTGGCAACTAAATGATATTTGTAGCATTTTTATCATACAGTAGATTCCATTCATTCACTATACTTTTTGAGTTGTCTGACATGCAGGTGCATGTTTTTAATGTTGTCTGTCTTTTGTGCTGTTCCCGTAAGTTTATTATTAAAAAACTTTAATCCATAAAAAATGCCCTCTATTTTGAATTCTACTCATTAAGACATGGTGCATGATTGGTGCTATTGAAACCTCCTTTGTGTGGTCTCTTCCCCTGCTTTGCTCCCCTCTGAATATGGGCAATTATCATTCTCCCAGCTTCATTAGGGGAATATTTACTGTGAATACCTTGGGTGTTTTGTTGTTGTTGTTGTCGTTGCATTGAGGATTGATTGAACTCAGGACCTCGAGCATATTAGGCAAGCACTCTAACACAGAGTCACACCACATAACCCTCCTCAATTTGTGAATTTATGTGGATATAAATGATTAAATCTTAACTTACTTATCACCTTCATATACTTATTTTTTATGGTGAGAACATTTAGGGTCTATTCTCTAAGCAATTTTCAAGTACACAATACATTCTTATTAATTATAGTTATAATGTTGTGTAGTATATCTCTAGAACATCTTTATCGTAACAAAAACTTTATGACATTTTACCAATACCCCTCCTCACTATCTACTCTCAGCTTCTGTAAGTTGAACTTGTTAAAAGATTTCATGAGTGAGATCATACAGTATTTGTCTTTCTCTGCCTAGCTTATTTCACTTAGTATAATATCCTTTAAGCTCATCTGTGTTGACACAAATGACAGGATTTTTTTTGAAAGGCTTAATATTGTTCAATTTGTGTGTGTGTGTGTGTGTGTGTGTGTGTGTGTGTGTATAAAACACATTTTCTTTATTACCCATCGACGGACACCTGCATTGGTTTCAGATCTTGGCTATTGTAATTAATGCTGCAGTAAACATAGGAGTGCCTCTTTGACATACTGATCTCATTTGTATGTCTACCCAGAAGTTGAATTGCTGTATCATGTGGTTCTGTTTTCAACTTTTTGAGAAACCTCCATACTCTATTTCATAATGGCTGCAATAATTTATATTTCTACTAACAATGTGTAGGGCTCCTTGTTCTCTACATTGCTAACTCTTGTGCTTTTGATAGTAACCATTTATTATCTTTTAAAATTTTTATTTATTTTTTGGTACTAGGGATTGAACTCAGGGGCACTTGACCACTGGGCCACATCCCCAGCCCTATTTTGTATTTATTTAGAGACAGGGTCTCATTGAGTTGCTTCGTGCCTCCCCATTGCTAAGGCTGGCTTTAAACTCAAAATCCTCCTGTTGCAGACTCCCAAACCTAGTAGCCAGCCATTCAAGCAGGTGTGAGTTGATATCTAATTGTGCTTTTAATTTGTATCTTCCTGATAATTAGTGATGTGGAGAGTTTTGTCATATACCTGTAAGCCAGTTTTTTGTCTTCTTTTTAGAATATCTATTCAGGTCTTTTGCCTATTTTTTAATTAGGGATTTTTTTTTTAACTTTTGAGTTATTTGAATTCCTTGTATGTTTTAGATATTAAAACTCATATCAAATATACAGTTTGCAGGTATCTTCTCCCATCCCATAGTTGTCTTCGCTCTGTTGTTTATTTGATATATGGAAGTTTTTTAGTTTGAGGTAGTCCTATTTGTTTTTGCTTTTGTTACCAGTACTTTGGGGCTTATATCTAAAAATGTCATTGTGCAGACCAATATCAACAAGTCTTCTTCCTATGTTTTCTTCTACTAGTTTTAAAGTTTCAGGTTTTATATTTAAGTCTTCAACAAACATTTGAGTTCAGTTTTGTATGTAGCTTAAAATAATGGTCTAATTCATTCATTTTATACGGATATTCAATTCTCTCTTCACCATTCGTTTAAGAAACTTTTCTTCCTTTGTATTTTCTTGCCACTTTTGTTGAAAATCAGTTGACCATGTATGCTTGGGTTTATTTCTGGGTTCTTTATTTTACTCCATTGGTCTCTATATCATTTAAAAAATCTGTTTCATGCTGTTTTGATTATTATAGCTTTATAGATTATTACAGCTAACATATTGAGATCACGTAATGTTCACTTCTAGTTTTGTTTCATTTTGTCTCAAAATTGCTTTGGCTATTTATTTGTGGTTCCCTATGGATTTTAGCATTTTTCTCTTCTGTTGCTATGACAAATGTCAGTAGAATTTTGATAAGGATTGCATTGAATCAGTAGATCACTTTGTGTACTATGTACATTTTAGCACCATAGTCAGTCTTCCCATTTTAGCAATCATTCAACTTAATGATTGTTTTACTTTAGGATGGTGTGAAAATGATACACAACCAGTAGAAACTGTACCTTAAATTTTGAATTTTGATCTTTTCCTGGACTAGTGATTTGTGGCACAATACTTTTATAATGCTGGGTAGCAGTGGTGGATGAGCTTAGCTCCCAATCAACCCTTTGATCTTGAAGGTTTAAACAAAAAAGGATTCACTATAGAGTACTGTGTTGCTAAACTATGATGTTCAGTAGGGTAGGTGTATTGCATACATTTTCAACTTTAAAAAAAATGTTTTTAGTTGTCAATGGACTTTTATTTTATTTATTTATATGTGATGCTGAGAATCGAACCAAGTGCTTCACACATGCTAGGCAAGCACTCTGCTACTGAGCTACAACCCTAGCCCCCATTTTCAACTTTTGATGGACTTATTAGGATGTAACCCCATTGCAAGTGGAGGAGCATCTTCCATTCCATTTACTTGTGTCTTTTCAGTTTCTATCCTTAATATTTTATAATTTTCAGTGTAAAGATCTTTAATCTTGGATAAATTTATTCTTAAGGCCTTTTGGGGGGTGGAGGTTGTTTTGGGTAGTTATTATAAGTGGGTTTGTTTTCTTGATTTTTTGGAAACAGTTCCTTGTTAGTGTTTAGAAATTCTATCTATGTATTTTTGTATGTTGGTTTGGCATTCTAAAATGTTTCTGAACTCCCAAATTCTAACAGTTTTTGGTGGAGTCTTTTGCATTTTCAATGAGTAAGATCATCTCAGCTACAAAACTCATTTAACCGGTTTTCATTTTAGATGTCTTTTCTTTTTTTCTCTTGCCTAATTGTTTTGACTAGGACTTCCAGTACTATGTTGTATAGACATGGCAAGAGTGAGTATCCTTATCTTTCTGATCTTAGAGGAAAAACTTTTCAACTTTTTACAGTTAGTATAATGTTAGCTTTGGGCTTGTCATGAGTGACCTTTATTGTGTTGAAGGTGTTTTCTTTCTACACTTAATTGTTGAGAGTTTTTATCATGAAAGGATGTTGAATTTTGTCAAATGCTTTCTGTGTCCATTAACATAATCATATGTATTTTGTCCTACCTTCTGATACTATGGTATATATCATTTATAGTTTAATATATGTTGAACCATCCTTACATCCCTGGAATAGAGCCTACTTGGTCATGGTATATTGATCCTTTTAATGTGTGTTTGATTTCAGTTTGCTAGTATTTTGGGATTTTTACATTTATGTTCATTAGGGATTTTGGCCTATAATTTTCTAGTATTGTCTCTGACTGGCATATACATGAAATTAATGCTGATCTTATAAAGTTAATCTCTTGTAGGCAGCACATGGTTGCATCTTGTTTTTTTAATTTGTTCAATCACTTTACATCTTTTGATTGATTAATTTAGTTTAATTACATTTAAAGTAATGACTAATAGTAAGGACTAATGGTAAGGATTTACCATTGCCATTTTGCTCATTGTTTTCTGGTTGTTTTGTAGACTTTTTTTCCGTTCTTATTCTCTTGCTGTCTTTTTTTGTGATTTGATTATATATAGTATATATTTATTATATATCTATTATATAGTGGTATGGTTCCATTCCTTTTTCATCTGAAGTGTATCTACTATAAATTTTTGCTTATTTGTTACCATGAGGATGATGTAAAACATATTTATACCAGTCTATTTGAAACTAATAACGACTTTTTTTTCTTTAACAATTGCACTTACCCTTATGTTTTATGTTTTTCACGACATGGTATATATCCTTTTATATTGTGGATCCATTAATAAGTTATTGTAATTCATGTTGTTTTTAAAATCGTTAGGCATTTTAACTTTTATACTAAAATTGTAAGCAATTTACACACCATTACTGGATTAGAGTACTTTGAATTTGGCTATATATTTTACTTTGCCAGTGAGTATTATACTTCTGTATATTTTCATGTCGCCAGTTGGTGGCCTTTTATTTCAGCCACTCTTATTAGCATTTTTATATAGGTCTAGTGGTAATGAATGCTCTCAGCTTTCGTTTGTGTAAGAAAATCTTTTCCTCATTTCTGAAGGACACCTTTGCTTTGTAAAATATTCTTGGTTTGCATTATTTTCCCCTTTTGGCTTTTTGTATATATCATCCCATTCTCTTATTATCTGCAAGGTTTCTGAGAAATTTGCTGATAGTCTTACAGAGAGTCCCTTATATGTGATATTCTGCTTTTTTCTTGTTGCTTTCAAAATGCTCCCTTTGTCTCTACTTTCTGACAGTTGGATTATAATGTGTCTTGGTTAAATCTGATGCTAGACCTTTGAGCTTCATGTATCTGGATCCTCATCTCTCTCCCCAGAGTTTACAGCTATTATTCTTTGAGTTGGTTTTCTGGACTCTTTTTTCCCTCTTTTCTCTTTCTGGAATTCCTGCTGTGAATGTTGGCCCTCTTGGTGGTACCCAGTAAATCATGTAGACATTCATGTGGCCAGCCACAGGCATGAGCACAATGGTCAGAGCCAGTGACAGGAGTGTGGACTACCTTCTGGAGCTAGCTGTGGGTATACACATGGCAGAGGGTATCAGTGCTTTTGCAAACCTTTACAATAGTCTTTGTACTGCATCTCTGAGCTAATGTGGAAAGAGTTAAGAAATGTGACAAGTCAGGTACCTGCAGCAAAAAAAAGAAAAAAAAAACTATCAAGCCAAAGGGGGCCACTGCAGCTATGCTTACTATTAGTTTGTTTTGTGATGAGAGCTTGCTAGGTTTCTCTGTATAGTCCATCATGGCAAACACAGTGGGGTCCTCAGTGGTCATATCCAGGGGTGGGGATACACAGTAGCCAAAATGGCTGTCAAAGTCCTTGTCAGAGACAGTTAATGGAATTCTATGCAAGACGGGCCACTGAGGACCATGGTAGTTCCTGTGCATGGATGATAGTTATAGCCTCCATCTTTTTTCTTTGCTTCTTGCCATATCAATCTCTTCATTGATCTGAGTGTGGCATAACTGATGCTGGTCATTGAGGTTTCCATGTAAAGGGACACCACAAGCTAAGGAGATCCCTCACTGGGTTGAATAGTATTTGCCTTGGGGAGGGGATGATGCAAGCAAAATGAAACTGTTCTTCCTGCTCTTTTTGTTTGATTATTTTCAGGGTTATTTTTTGTTTTTTCCAGCATACTGCTGGTTTTTGTTTTCTTTGTAAGGGCATCTTCCCTTTTCTATGTGACTAGATACCTGGAAGTTGATCTTTATACTATCTGCTTGTTTCTTTTTCCTCCCATATCCTCTCACTCAATTGACCCTTAAAAATTACTTGTATCAGTACTTCATTTCCACTACCACCACCCATATCCAAGCCACCATTGTCTCAAACCTGGAATGGAGAGGGCATTCTTCTAAGGAATCTCTCTACATTTCTCTAATCCATTTTCTCTTTTCAACAGCTTTTCTTTAATCCATTGTGCAGCAAGGATAATTCAAATTATCATGTTCCTAATAACTTTTCAGTGGTTTCCCCTTGGCCTTTGAATAAAATTTATAGTTGTTTGTTTTTTTGTTTTTCTCTTTTAAAAATAAGAGGGGTCGTGATGGGTCTGGCCATACCAGCTCTGGCCTCTAACAACATGGAGTAGCCCAACTCTTATATTTATTTATTTATTGTTATTTTAGTTCATCATACACAAATGGAGTACAACTACTGTTTTTCTGGTTGTACACAAAGTAGAATCATCCAGTTTGTATATTCGTACATATACGTAGGGTAAAGATGTTTGTCTCATTCTATTATCTTTCCTTCCCTGCCCCCTCCCCACCCCTCATTTACCTCTATACAATCCATCCTTTCTCTATTCTTCCCTTACCTCCCCCTACCCCCTCTGTGTGTCATCAACCACTTATCAGAGAAATCATTCAACCTTTGGTTTTTTGGGGATTGACTTATTTCACTTAACATGATATTCTCCTATTCCATCCAATGACCTGAAAATGTCATAATTTTATTATTCTTTATGGCTGAATAATATTCCATTGTGTATATATACCACAGTTTCTTTATCCATTCATCTGTTGAAGGGCATCTAGGTTGGTTCCATAATCTAACTGTAGTGAATTGGGCTGCTATAAACACTGATGTGGCTGCATCACTGTAGTATGCTGATTTTAAGTCCTTTGGGTATAGGCCAAGGAGAGGGATAGCTGGGTCAAATGGTGGTTCCATTTTGAGTTTTCTCAGGAATCTCTATACTGCTTTCCAGAGTGGCTGCACCAATTTGCAGTCCCACCAGCAATGTATGAGTGCACCTTTTTCCCCACATCCTTGCCAACACCTATTGTTGCTTGTATTCTTGATAATAGACATTCTAATAGGGGTGAGATGATATCTTAGGGTAGTTTTTATTTGCATTTTTCTTATTACTAGAGATGTTGAACATTTTTTTCATATATCTGTTGATTGCTTGTAGATCCTCTTCTGTGAAGTGTCTGTTCATGTCCTTAGCCTATTTATTGATTGGGTTATTTGAATTCTTGGTGTAAAGTTTTTTGAGTTCTATATAAATTCTGGTGACTAGTGCTCTATCTGTTGTGTGTGTGGCAAAGATTTTCTCCCATTCTGTAGGCTCTCTCTTCACATTGTTGATTGTTTCCTTTGCTGAGCAAAAGCTTTTTAGTTTGAATCTATCCCAATTATTGATTCCTGCTTTTATTTCATGTGCTTTGGGAGTCATGTTAAGGAAGTCTGATCCTAAGCTGACATGATGCAGATTTGGACCTACTTTTTCTTCTATTAGGTGCAGTGTCTCTGGTCTAATTCCTAGGTCCTTGATCCATTTTGAGTTGAGTTTTGTGCAGGGTGAGAGATAGGGGTTTAGTTTCATTTTGCTGCATATGGATTTCCAGTTTTCCCAGCACCATTTGTTGCTATCTTTTCTCCATTGTATGTTTTTGGCTCCTTTGTCAAGTATGAGATACCTGTATTTATGTGGGTTTGTCTCTGTGTCCTCTATTCTGTACCGTTGGTCTACCTGCCTATTTTGGTGCCAATACCATGCCGTTTTTGTTACTATTGCTCTGTAGTATAGTTGAAAGTCTGGTATAGTTCTTAACATGGCCTATGGAGCTGACTTTGGTATATCTTCTGCCTGCATCTTTAGCCTCATCCTGGGCATGGAACCACATCTCCCTACATTTTTAATACACACTGTGACTCCCTGTCACTTCACATATAGTCTTACCTCTACATGAATCACTGTTTAGCCTCTCCTTCTCTTTGTAACTAATTATTTTTCATCCTTTGAGTCTAAGCTTAACTGTCATTTCCTTAGGTAGACCTTTTCTGATCATATTTTGTCAGATTCCCTTTTTATCCACACTCATATTTCTGACTTTTTCACTCATAATATTCATTATTTAGCATCTTTCTTTTCTGCTGGATTGTAAAGTTCATGAAGATATGGAATCTTTGCTCTATTTTATTATAGGACTGCTTTAATGCCTGGCACATAGTAGGCACTTAGTTGTTTGGTTTTGTTTCAAGAATGAATGATCTACACATCTGAATTTTGGCATGTTGTCTTCCCTGGATAAATTACTTATCCTGCCTTTTTAAAACTATGATGAAAATTCTAGCACATACATGTTACTAACATGGAATTACACGTTAGCAAAATTGCATTGAACAAACCAGAATCAGGCACTAGTTTTTAAAAGAATGTTACAATAGGATGTTTAATTTTTATAATATCTCTTTTATTTCCATGGAAATGGCACTTACTTCTCACTGGAATATATAAGATCTAGGCTCATATATGATTTGCTATTTTTAGTTTCTTATGAAACTTTGACTTCTCTATTATCCTGAATATGTTCATTAAAATGAATGTCACAGTGATTTAAGAATCAGTAAAAACATTATTTACACCATTGTCTATGTAATTTCATCTAAGCATATGAGCATAGTACAGTAGTCCCCCCCACCTTACCCATGGTTGTGCTTTCACAATTTGAGTTAATTGTGATCAACTATAGTCTGAAAACATTAGTGTTAAATTTTAGAAATAAACCATCCATAAGTTTTCAGTTGCCTACTGTTTTGAGTAGCAGAATGGATATTCCTCTGTCTCTCAGCCATTGTGAATCGTTCCCCACTCTACATGCTACCCACCCATCAGTCACTTAGTAACCACCTCCGATGTCACATTAACTATCATGATATTACAGTGCCTGTGTTCAACTAACCTTTATTTTACCTAATTGTGACCCCAAAGTACAAAAGTAGTGATGCTGACAATTTGGATATGCCAGAGAGAAATGTGCTTCTTTAAGGGAAAAGGAGAAAGTTCTTGACTTACAAAAAATAATTGTAGGCTGAGGTTACTGAGGTCTACAGTAAGAACAAATCTTTGTATACACGAAATTGTGAAGAAGAGCTAAATTTGTGCTAGTTTTATTGTCACACCTCAAACTGTGAAGTGATAAATTCTTAGTTAAAACAGTGCATTGGATTTATGGGTGAAAAACATGAATAGAAAAATGGATCTGAATAATGTCAATGTGTTGCAGCAGAAAGCCCCAGTATATAGGAAGACTTCAGCAAGGGGTCCCCTGGAACAAGGTTCAAGTCATTTACTGCAAGAGTGGGATGGCTACACAGATTCAGGAAGAGATCTGAATTTAAAAAATGTAAAATTACTGGAAAGGCTGTATCTGCTGATTGAAAAGAGCTACTGCCAGATTTCTGACAGAGTTGAAAAAGTTGAGAAACAAGTCTACAATCATGATGAAACAGGAATCTTCTATAGGAAGTTGCCTGATAGAAACTATATTCATAAAAGTGCAAAAAAGGAGGCATGAGATGTGGAAGTACAGATTAATTCTGGAACTATGTAGCAAAACTGCAAATCAGGCATGGTACTCAGAAGAATTCCTGCACTCTTGAACACAAAAATTATATTTTGAGAGCAAGAAAGACCATTATTTTCATAACTTTTATTATAGAATATTTCTATAATTCTTCTATTTCATTACTAAGCACTTAATCTCTTGCATTGTTTAATTTATAAATTTAACTTTATATCATAGTTATGCATGTATAGGAAGAAGCATAGTATATATGTAAGATTCAGCATTATCTGCAGTTGCAGGCATCTACTGGGGTTCTTGGAACATAACCCCTATGAATAAGTACTGTACTGAAAGTAGCCAAACATAATACTCTGTTGTTGAGATAAACATTTTTTTTATTTTGAAGTGTTTTTACTATCTGTCAAAAATCACATGGTCTGTTAGCTACTGTTTATTGTGTTTTCATGACTATAAATTTATTTCATAACACCTGATTCCTAAGCTGTTCTGTGTGTGTATTATACAGACAGAATCTATCCTTAGACTTCTATCACTTGAGATACTCAACACTACCAACAATATTGTTCATAGAGTATGTTACATTCAAATACCTATATCCTCTATATGTTCTGTAGTTCACACTTAAATCAAAGAAGTATTCCTTGTATTGTGTAATTAACCTTAACTTCAGTAATAGCTACTCATTTCTAAAACACCTAGTGTTCATAAATTTGATAGCAATAAATTGCAGTTTGCTTTAGTTGTAAGTCAGAGGTCTTGTTTGAATAATCCATGTTCAATTATATAATATGAAGAGTAATAAATCATGCTATGTGCTTGGACACCTTGTGATTTTTAAGTTCTAAATCTGAGCTTTGGTGTTTGGATGGTCTAAATCTCTGGCATAATTGTTTACTCTATACTGACATCTTTTAGTATAAATGTGAAATCAACTTTAACAATTAGTTTATTCACCTTGTTTTCTTACCTGCTGGCTAGGTAATAAAGCAAAGAGTAACATGATGTCTATCTGTGGAAATTTGTTACATTTTAAAAGTGGAGTTCCTGAAACCATGTGCTTTTAACCAAACCACCCTCAGAATTATGCCTTTCCACACTTATCTTAGAATATTTTATTATCCATCCCCCTTTTATAGACAGTTTTGTCTACTGTTCTGACATTGTGATTCAGTTGGGACACATAAGCACTAACCTTGGTTTTTAGAAATTTTTCTAACTTCTAATAATAGCTGTCTGAGCACCCTATTGTTCTGTTCTACACCCCCCCATACACACCTTGAACCCAGGGATGCTTAACCACTGAGCCACATCACCAGCCCTTTTTATATCTTCTTTTAAACAGGGACTATTAGCTACTGTTAGCTAATAGGGCCTTGCTAAGTTGCTGAGGCTGGCTTTGAATTTGTGATCCTCCTGCCCAGCCTCCCGAGGCACTGGGATTACAGTCAATCTGGTTGTTTTTAAATTTCACTGAAGTATACTTTGGGTTGTTAATGTAAATATTTTATAATTTTGGCTGAACTTCTTACAAGAGTTCTTGGTCTTGACAGTTGATCTCTCTTAATGGACAGCTGTCTTTGAATTTTGTGGGTTGGGACACAGATATTTTTGTAATTAGTGTTTAATGCACGATTGAAAGAAGGGAAGGAAGAAGAACATGGGTCATCTTATAAAGAGTCTTAGTCTCTAGAGTTCACTGCATTTCTTTGTTTAAACCAATTTGTTTTTAACTCTTTATATGGCCTGATAATCTGAAGTTGAGAGAACTAATATGAACTTCAAGTTTTCATTTCACTTTAAGTTCAGAGAATTCTAGATTCTCTGGAACCAATGTTTCAAGGGTTATCATGAACAGGTTATAGCTGGAGGGGAAGTATGCTGCCTCTTGGTCTTGAGTGACAACCCCTGCCCTTTGCCCCTAGCTAAGAGCTCAAAGCATTGTTGAATAGCACTAAAATGAGCTGAGACAAGATTTGGGCCAGATGGTCAATATAGGGCTGGGCTTTAAAAGAAAGGATAAAAGAGTAATCTCAGAGACACTTTCTTATGTTAAGGGACTGAGAAAATGAAGTCTGTCTGAAGCCAAGTGTAAATTATACCACCTTCTTTTGGGGGTAAAAGCTGCTATGTGTAACAGGAAAAAAAAAAAAGAGTGTAGGCAATCAGAGTTTAGGAATAAACCTTCAAATGTGTTGTTCTATGCCTAGTTCTTTCTTACTTTACTGTCAGGATCCATTGCTCCTTTTTCCTCCCTTCTTCTCCTAAATCTATTTGAACAAATTTTGGTGGGTAATAGCAAAGGAAGGCAACTTTAGACAGAGCATAATTACAGCACAAGATGCCCTTCGTCCAAGAATTACATTAGACATACATGCTTTTGAAAAATATTCCTTTTAAAAAAAAGACTTATTAAGAAAATAATCAAAGGTATGACTTTAAAAAAAAAACAAACAAACCTGAGTTCAGTCTCCTTACAGTAAAATACAGCACAGGTATCAAAATAAGCCAATCACTTTTTCTTTACTGGTTTTTGCTTATAAGCTTTACACATATTTAAAATAAACCCATGAAAAACAGAAGTAGTGTTCTGGGATTGACTAAATAGAGCAATTACCACCAGCCTCCAAAACCCATTTGAGCTTGACTTTTGGAAATAAATTTGGCTGAGACTTCTTCCTCATTCTCTTATATGATGGTGTGCATGAACTGATACTCACCCCTGCCAGAAACTCCAGGAATCCTTTTCAGTGATGTATTTTTAATGGTCATGAAAGAATTAAAACAGCACAGGTGAGAATTAGGGTAACAAAAGTCAGAAAAATACTAAATTCCCATTGTGTGGTTTCAGTGTAACAGATCTTTAAAAATACTTGGACAAACCACAATAATTAAAGGGTTTAAGAACATGAAGTAAGGTACCTAGAAAATAGAAACCCACAATTGAATAAGGATGAATTGTATTTTATTTTTAAATTGGAATTAATATGGGTTACCATAGTGAAAATATTTAGAAATACTTAACAATAACAGTTTTGTGCAGACCTAGAAATCTGAAACAGCAATATAAATAGGCAGGACTCTTAAAGACTCATACTCACAGACAAGTTTAATGTGAGTGATTGCTAGAGGGGGAGTGCATTTTCTTCAGTGCTATGTAAGGAAATTTTAATTGACTTGATTTTGGCAGTGAGAATCATACAACTTAGCTCTAATAACTCAAATTTTAAAATATTTGCTCATTGCTCTATATTATGACTGTTTAAGAAATACTATTTTTAAACACTAATCATTTAAGATAAACTATTAAAATACATTTATGGCCTCTATGAGTATGACTGTTTATTACATTTTACCTATAAAAGCTGAACTGTTTTATATACTCTTTATGGAAACAGTGCACAGTCATAAATTAAAAGATGCAACTGTTTTGGATATTTTACTGGTGGTCCTGTGTTTTCCTGCCAGCAGTGCAGCTGTTTCAGGTTTCTCAGGATAACATATAAAAAGTTGTATGCGTACTGCAAGTTTATGCTGAAATTGCCAAGCCAGAGATGGTATGACTCAACTTTCCCAGAAGTAAGCTGTACCAAAATGTGATTAATCAAAACAGTTAGCTGTACAGTGGTTTGTATCACAGCTATGAAAACCAATTGTCATTTTGTAATAGTTGACTCTTACAGTTGACAAACATTTTGTGGTGTGTGGCTTCTGCAATGAATGAATAGCCATTGGAGCTAACACTGTGTTTTCCTTTTGAGGATCTGAGGAAAGAAAGCAACATCATCTGGGGTGTAGTTAAAAATTAACTAGAAACTTGTGTCAGGAATGGAACATTTCATTTCCAATTTACCTGTAAAAATATTACTCACTATTTGTAAGATGGTTATCGAGTTCCCTTTGAAACTTGGTTGATTTTTTTTTTAAGATTTTTGAGATGACTCAATACCTCATTTCTTTATGCATCAGCATCTTAACAGTTGACATTTTTTATGTTCTGGGAGGTTATAAGCAGATAGCTTTATAACCATGTAGTAGGTTTGGTGAAGCCCTGTTTAAATCTTACATGATCTAAGGCTCTACCATACATTTGATGGTAGCTGCTTAATAATGGTAGTATCCAAAGTGTGATGCATTCTAGGAGAGTATGTAAGATGGGATGTAGGGAAAATATCAAAACTTTTATTTAAATATTTTTGTTTCATCCTTTGCATTTTCTGTTTATCCACATTTTATGTTTTAATATAGAAGAGCATTATATTTTTTCAAAAATTTGCAGTATTTACTATAGTAATATGTATATAAAGATTATATTTAAAAGCATAGAGTAATTTTTAAAATAAGTATACAGATTTTGGAGATGCATATGTAGATATTTTGTCCTGCTATAAATTTAGTACCAAAATAGTTTAGATCATTGCTCAATAAATATTCCTTTCTGCCTTCCTCTTTCTTGTTTCACCTTTGGCAGAGAAGCAAAGAATTGAGTTAGTTCCTTGATTTGTGGCTAGAATAAATAAATAAATTCTAGCCCATTCCAGAAGCTTAATGTGCATCTTATTTTGACCACGCTTTGTTTGGTCTCTTATGTTGCCATATACTTTTCAATTACACAAACTTATTAAACATGAATACAAATAAAACACTGACTTGTTACTAAGTTAGAAATAATTAGTTGCTCATGCATTAAGATCTTGACACATAGGAAGTTTGAATGAGTGAGTAGAAAATGTTCCAAGTTATTAAAATGGTCTGGTACCTGATTTATTCTTTTGCTATACCCATAATTCTAAAGTGGGTGAAACTGCTTCACTTCCTGAGATTTGAAGAAACAATGTGGTTTCCTAACCAGACATTAAAGCAATGCTATAAAAATGGTTTTCCAGCAGTGTTAGTAGTCATGTTAAATAGTTGTCCCTCCAGTTAGGATTGTCCTATTTTTAGGTCTGTTTTATATTTTTTCATCAAGGTAGAAAGTTTTAATTGCTAAAAAGACTGCTTGTAGTTGAATAAAAATTGTGTCTAGTGCACTTTTTTAAAAATATATTTTTTAGTTGTAGATGGACATAATACCTTTATTTTATTTATTTTTATGTGATGTTGAGGATTGAACCCAGTGCCTCACATGTGCCAGGAAGTGCTCTTACCACTGAGCCATAACCCCAGCCCTGCACTGTCTTTCAAGACCAAAAGACTTCTTTTGTACTTATTATGTGAGACATTATTTTGACCTCAGACTCAGTGTAAGACATTTAAAAAAAAAAGATTTCTTGGGGTTGGGGTTGTGACTCAGGGGTAGAGCTCTTGCCTAGCACAGGTGAGGTACTGGGTTTGATCCTCAGTACCACATAAAAACAAATACATAAATAAATAATAAAGGTTAAATTCTTTTTTAAAAAATGGGGTAGCTATGATTTTTTAAAAAATTTCTTGAATGTGTTTTCTAAGGTTTCCTTTCCTGCAAAGAGAAAATATCCTTTTGAAGTACATAATTTTGAAGGAACCAGAATGTTCTCTCTCCCCTGCCCCATTTGTTTACATATTTAGAAGTTTGCTTTAAAGCATTTATGTAAAAATATTAGTACTATAGAAATGTTGTGCTACTGTATATTTATTGAGCATGCCAGAAAGGAGAGAATGTTAGGTGCCCAAACAAAAGCAAACAAATCAGTCCTGAAAATTGTGGAGCAGTGAACATTTCAATAGCAAGTATTATCTGTGAAACCTTCAGACTGTTTTTAAACATTACTGTAGTTTGCTTTGTAATTGAGTACTAGTGTAGACACTCCACGTACATTTGGTGCTTCCCTTTGAAAGGTAATGATACACTTATAAAACGCCTGAACATTTTGGAATGTTCAGAATTCCTCTTTAAAATTGAAATGAATTTTACTCTTGCTTTATAAAATGTTACCAATTTATATGTGCTTTTTATATCAGTGCTACACTTTGTTTTTTTTTTCCCCCCCTAGGTATTTAAGCCATGTCAGAGCTGCTTCTCCACAGGACCTTGCTGGAGGCTATACTTCTTCTCTTGCTTGTCACAGAGCGCTACAGGATGCATTCAGTGGGCTTTTCTGGCACCCCAGTTAACCTTTATTTCTCCATTTATAAGATTTGGACCGTGGAGTCAAACCAGAGGACTAGAAAAGTGAAGCAGACTTGGTAAAATTATAGCCATTTGCAGCTGCACAACAGTACTATCACTAGCAGCTGTGTTAAAGTATTTATAAAAAGAAAATTTCAGAAGTAAGCTGAGAAAATAAGGGATACTTATTTGTGAAAAAGATTTATTTTTTACTTATATATTTTTTTCTGACAGGATTGAGGCATTGATCCTCATCTGAGAGGAATAAATAATTCACCTATGTATGTTTGAGGTTGACAGACTTGTAAAATCTTTTTAAAAATAAAGTAGACTTTATAGTACATTTTGTGGTTTTTCCTTTATTGCAGTGTTTTACTTGAACACATTTTAAAATGCCATTTTGATTACAACATTCAGTGTTAATATCCAAGTCTATTATTTCTTCTCATAAAATTTCTTTTTTTCTAATGTCTTCTTAATACTAGTCCAGACAAGTGGATATATTCCATTCTACCAGCAGGTTGAGGCAAGTAAAATCTGACCTGTGATAATGTCACTCCCTCAATATTAAGAACTCAGTGCCTGTTTTCAGCAGTGCAAAGTGAGGGAAACCTTGATCAATGTGTTATGGTTCCCAGCTGTGAGGCACATGCAGGATAAACCAGAGCACAGCATTAACATTAACCTGCTTTAATGACAGATTCAAAGAAGTAAGTTAGTAAAACTTAATACTTAATGGCACCTTTCACCTCCAGTGTGAGCTCATTTTATGACGAAATGTTGGAGACTGGAAAACATACATTTTAAGTGAAATTTCCTTATGTGTAAATTTAGGCTCTGATGTATTTTTCCATTGATAACTTCAAAGGCTTATAATACCCAGATTTTTCTTAAAGAGTTTGATTGTGAATAGGATGGATATCTGTAATATCTCAGATACCTTAGATAAATCTGTTATATAGGCCACTGCATATGAGACATAGCATCTCAAGGAAAATAAGGATTTCCTGTCATATCACTATCACAACAGAAGTCATTTGTATGGATGGAAAGTTGTGTAAAACAAGACTTCTTACATTAGGGTGGAATATCTGTGTATAATGACACTGCCTTATGTAGGGATTAATTTCAAGAGTATATCTTTATATATCCCCTCTATCTTTAATAAAATGAGAAAACCAAGGCATTGAGTAATTGACTAGGTCAAGATCATATACACAAATCACAAGAAAACCAGAATTTTAGAACAGGTTGGTTTGTTTTTAATCTAAGCCCAGTTCTAGCTACCCTCTACCAGGGGCCTATCCTATTCCTTATATCTATTATGTTTTCCCCAATGGAAGATTTGTTTCTAATACTACAACCTATAAATCTGTTCAAAGAATAGTAAGAATATTGAACTCACAGTTGAGGCTTTGCTGCACTCAACTGCGAAAATAATGTATTTAAAGAGAATAAGCCAGGCCTAGTGGTGCACACATAATCCCAGCAATTCTGGAGGCTGAGGCAGAAGGATTACAAGTTCTTGGCCAACCTTGGCAATTTAACAAGACCCTGTCTCAAAATAAAAATGAAAAAGGGCTGGGTGGTAGAGCACCCCTGCATTAAATCCCTACTGGCACAAAAAATAAATAAATAAAGAGAATGAACTAATAAAATATTTCAAAGGCTTTAAAGACTGATTTTGAGTCTACCTTAGAAGTTATCTGACCTACCTAAATGGAATGGAATGGTGAAAAGATAATCTAATGACAACAGAAATATTCCAAATTGATGTGCTTATCTCCTGCCCTTCCAGTGAATTCCTAACAAGAAAACTATACGAATCTTTCACCATTTTAATCCCAAGCCTTTTAACATTTGGCAGTAATACAGCAGAAATGATAATCTACTGTATTACATATTTGCTCGCTGCTTTATATATTACTTAATCCTACAACAGTGCTGTTATTTCCCCCATTTTAACAGATGAGGAAATAAAGTTAAGTAACTTGCCAGGAGTCAATGCAACTTAAAAACAGCAGAGCTGGGATTCGAACCCAAGTGGTCAGGCTCCAGAGTCCATGCCCTAGACATAATTGTTAAACTGTCAAATACACAAATAATAGCTCTGCTAAAACCAGGTCTGGGTAGGCAGATTTCTTAAGACTTTTAGGAAGTTTTATAGACCAAGGATCTTGATCTTCTATGGGACATACATAACATCAACTAAATGATCTTGTTAATATTCTGAGAAATTCCAAGAAAGTCATTATACAGAAATGATTTTACTAGTAACTACCTCCCCTTTTAAGCAGATATTGAAACAATGGAATACACAAATATTTCATCTGCGAGCTTCTCTTAGAAGTTATCTTTTGGTGGTCCACAGGTGGTAAGAAAATAACTTTAAAAATCCAATTAACATGGCAAGAATCTGTTAAAAAGTTAACAAAATTTTAAAAACTGTACCTAATGAGTTTTCCAGCTGTTTTTTTTGTTGTTGTTGTTTTGTTTTGTTTTTCCTAGTGGCTTCATCAAGAGGTTACTGGAGATCACATCTAAAAATTTAGGGTAAACCTAGATTTAAATAATGAAATAACATTCACTTATCCACTCTAAATAAAAAGGGTAAGGGTTAAAATACTAAATGAAGCATTTTTTTTTTTTTACAATCACAGTATATTTTGTCTAAGGAGTGACATGAACATCATTTACATGTGTACTTTTTCAATCTAACATCAACGTGTAGTACCTGGGTTGTTTCAAAACAATTTTGAAAATCAATGCATTTAGTAAGAAAGAAGGGTTCTAACTCACTCCTGAAAAGAATATATACTGTATGGTTTCAACTATGTAACATTCTGGGAAAGACCAAATTGTGACAAGTGCTTTGTCTGGTAATATCAATGTATATTGTATTGTGTTCAGTAAGCTGTAGATCTTTGTCATCTAATTCAATGTTGAAATAATTCACACTCTGCTGTGCTTTCAAAGCATAACATTCTAAGTCCACTTTTCTTGTCCTAACATGATAAGTATGTACTGATAATAAAAGAATTTGTGTCTGGACTATTTATATGGCATTCAAAATGTAGAACCATGTCACTGTGATTTGTAGTATGGCAAGCAATAGTGTGAAGACGAATCATAGTAAGACTGTGTTGCACTGTTCACTTTGCTGCTGTATCAAGAAAGCAGCTATAGACAGTAGGAAATATGAGTTGGGTATGTTTCAGTAAAACTTTATGTACACTGAAATTCAAAGTTTAGTTTTTACATGTCACAAAAGGCAAACATTTGAATGTAAGAACACTCTCGACGTTGAATGCCTTGAAAGGTGGTAGGCCAGATGTAGCCTGCAGGATGTAGTTTGTCCCTGCTCTAAGTTAATATCATTTTTTAACACCTTTTTAGAGTGATAATTAGTACTAGAGAAGTAGTTATGTACAATAACTATCCTCTTTCACCACAGATGACTTAAACGTGTTATTAGTGCCTTCCTAGTTAGGCAGCAATTACTCTGCCCTCAAAAACTATTATCCCAAGACAGATAATATCTAAGTGTATTTACCTGATAAACAGGTATAATGTAGATTATAAAATAATTACATATTATAATTTAGATAAAAGTATACCTAAGGGAAGGGAGGGGTGGGGGTAGGGTGGGGGGTAAAAATAATAACAGAATGTGTGACAGATACCATTGCCCTGTGTACATGTATGAACGCACAGATGGTGTGACTCTACTTTGTGTACAACCAGTGAAACAATAGCTGTACTCCATTTGTGTTCAATGAATCAATAAGTAAAAAAAAAAAAAAAGTATAGCTAGCACATTTAGTTTAATTTGGTAATACTCAGTTTATAAAACAGCAGGGCAAAATATAAGGGTAAAATAATAAAATAACTAAATGCTACAATTTTGTGAAATCACATTAGTTGTATTTTATTACACATAAGTCCAGTGGGCAGATGGAGAAAACATTTCCAATTAAGTGTTTGAAGCAATTTGTGTTTTTCCTTCTGAAAAGATATGATCTGTCTTCTGCCGTTTAAGAGGTGGATCTTCACCATGCTCTGTAATAAATGCAGAAAATGTATTTTAGATAAGATACTTAACAACTGAATATACTTAAAAAAACCCCAAATACAAGCATTTTTAAGAATTATAATATGGTCAATTTAGACATGAAATAACATTCCTACGGATTTATTATTTTAAAGAAATAGCATTCTGTTTAATTGAACATTTTGAGAAACAAGTCACAATGGAATGGCAAGAGGTTTTGAGCCAAAATAAGGAACTTGAAGCAATCTCCTTATTTCCAAATTTAGTAGTGTATATTCCAAAGAAAGCTACAAGGTATTAGAGTTTCATGAAATTCTCCAGAAATTGCTCACCTAGATTTATGGTCTGATTCTTGTAGAGTACAGAAGCAGGAATCTGAAAGGTGATGCAGAGCATTTCCTTGTTAGGGGCCACATTTCTTACTAGGTGAACTGAACTGCATGCCTCCAAGGAAATACCTAACACTGCTCCAGCTTGTTGCTGAACATCTTTAGCAGGATTAACATCTTTGGAAAAGCTGTAACAGTGTACTATGGGAAGGAGGTCACTGCTGCATGGCTGCCCATCTAAAAGTGATTTGAAAGCACTGAGAAACTCTACAGCCTTTGCTGGCAAGTTCATGACAATGTGGACAGAGTGTTTTCTTTCTTTTGACAGTCCCAGCTGCTGCATTAACTCTTCTCTGACTGGTCCTTGGAGGAAGTCTTTACCATCCAAGTTGAAAACTTTCACGTTTTGGTCCACTTTATTTAATTTACAATTGTGCAACAGCCATTTATGGGATTCAGGATTGAGATCATTGGCAAATACAGTGCAATTTTTCTTTGCTGCTGGAACAGCAAAGGGCCCAACTCCAGCAAAAACATCAAATAGGATATCCCCAGGCTTTAGAAGTTCTGTGATACGGCTGTGTTCTGTGGAGAGACGAGGATTCCAATACACTCTTGAAAAATCAAATTCATAGATGTAGTTGTTTTCTCGAACCTGAAAAAGTCATAATGTTAATATCTTGAATTGGACTTTTTTTTTTTTAATAAGAAAAGTCATCTTTCAATGTCAAATGGTCATCTACCTCAATTCCAAAAGGCCGTGGAGTCATTTCCAAATCACATGAAGAATTTTTCGGAAAGGCCAACTGGCTGATTGGCTTAATTAGACTCTTATGTCATAGAAAGGAAAAAAACCATCTTTTGAAATAGCATATCACACACATCTTTTTTGTGGGGAGCTAAACTAAGCTAGAGATAGCACTTCTGCACAGCAAACAAGCTTTCCTCCTTAGTTTTCAGTTAGTGAAAGGGAGGCATGGTAGTTGTGTTATTAAATTTTGAGGTATTTTACTATTTTTAGACAGTTATTTGAACTTTGCAAATTTCATTTCTATAAGTGAGAGCCAATGCACAGAATAATCATTCCCATATTCTTTCTTTTCCCAAATTTGAGTTTTCATGGATAAACTAAATATATATGGTGGTGCTGAGTCTTGAACAAAAGTAATTTCTTTTGGGTCTATCACAGACATGTTAGGAGACAAAATATAAAAATAAAATTATAGCCATGGAATATGACTCAGCCATTGTGTTAAGTCCCTTATTTTATGGAGGGAAAAAATCAAAGACCAGAAAGTTCCTAACTTATATAAATCCAGTAAAAACGTATCTTCTGTCTCCTGCTTTCCTGGACCTTAATTCCAAATTTGTACTTTGTCCTTTTTTTTGCCCTTCCAACTTCATCAACTGTTCCAGAGCTGGAAATGTTTTTGCAAGTCTCTGCCAACTAAACATTTCTCTGGGTATAAGAGATGTAAATATATGTCTTTATTCTACAACTTGCTCTTCTGTCACTTAACCTATCAATGGGCAATTTATTTTAACAATTAGAGAACTTAAAAATCTTTAATGTTGGAGTAGTCCACTGTATCAGAATTCAGCCAATTCCTTTGAAAAGCCTTATTTGTCAGTATCATTCCATTAATAGTACATGTAAGTGCTCACAATCTTACTTATTCATCAATATTGGATGTTATACTTTTAATCTTTTTTATCTATTCTGATTCTAAACATTATTCTTCATATATACCATACTAGGAGACAACAAAATATTTTGTACCTTGGTCATCATGTTCTCTTCTCCAGATAGCACTTCCATTTGGAAATTTCGGTATGTATTGTCAATATTATTGATTTTATTTACTGCTGAGGTGATTCCTGGATTTTTGTCAATCATAACTTGACCTAAAAGATGAAAGATTCATAATAAAAATTGCCTGTTGGTTGCAGAATAAAAGCTAGTGAAAATATTAATTGTGTTTTCCTTTGGCTTAAAGATGTACAACTAATGTATATAATGCTGCACACAATTTAAAAAATTCAATAGATTACCAAAATTAATATCTGACAGTCTCCAATACAAAAAAAGTAAGGGTACTTTTTTTTTTTTTTTTTTTTTTTTTTTGCAGAATTGGGGATTGACCATGGTGCTCACTCGGCTATGATGTCCCCAGCCTTTATTTTTTGAGACAGATTCTTGCCAGATTGTCCAGGATGATCTCAAGCTTGCAATCCTTCTGCCTCAACTGCCCAAGTAGCTGGGATTACAGGCATGTGCCACCTGCACGTGGCTTCTTTTTCCATGTTTTTACTAAATCTTCTCAAATGTACCAAGATATCAAGTAAGCAAAAAGGCAGACCATAGGAAATTGTAAAGAATGGAAAGAAGAGATGCAGGGAGACTGGCAACAAATGGTCTCAAAAAACACCAGCAAAAACATCTGCCTGTCCCCACTGGCCTCAAACCAAATGTTTGTTTTACTGTGGGTTTGAAACCAATGTCTCCACTTTGGGAAATCTACGTAAGCAAAACAATGTTTCCAACAACAACAAAAAATAAGATTCTTTAGAGTTATCTAAATAAAATGTTATTTACTTCAATTGTTTGTTTTGTCAAATATCACATCAGAAAAGCTATAAAGTACATCCAAAATGGCATACTAAGGCTCTTTAATTGAAGTCTGCTTTTTTTGTCAGCACTTTAAAAGTTTTATCATAATCTATATGCTACCTCTCTGCATAAAGATAATCTGTTAGTAAAAATTACTCAGTAACAGAAATATGCTGAAATTTGTCTAATTTTTCGATAGATACCTGATTCTGAATAATATCTAACTCTAATAAATCACTACTTTTATTCTATTTTGCTTCAGGTAACTGAATTAACTCAATTTTTGAGGTATAGAAGTTAATTTTAAATAACGAGTGAAATTTTTAAAATAACAAGTAATTCTGAAGTTCTATGGTAAAAGCTTTAAAATTACTACAGTATGGAATTTTTTTTTTAACTTTTGAGTGCCCCTTTCTAAGAGGTTAAAAATAGAAATGAGATAGTAATGTTTGAGTTGGGTAGACAATGACTATAGGAAATCCTATGCTTGATATCAGTTACAATTATAAGGATCTGCTTAAATATTTATTATGTTACCATTATGCATTATCAATCCCTTTCATCAATAAAAACAAAGGAAATGCCTAACTGCATAGTTCTAAAATTCTACCCATGCAAAATACTGAATACTATACCTTTTAAAACCGAAATTCCCCCAAATTCTGAAAATTAGTTTCTTAAAAAGTAATCTGAAGAATGCACAGACATCAAATATTTCTATAAGTATAATTTTGATTAGTCTTCTAACTCTTATCCTAAAGAATAAAGACCTCAAGTCTTAAACCTGGAGCTACAGAGACAGGATACACATAAACATGATTTCTAAAAAGCTAGGAACACTGAAGAACAAAGTATGGTGCACAACATATAGAAGAGGTTTAATTAGTTGAATTAATGAACACATAAAAACAGAGTTGTACTTTTGACTATAAAATACTCAAATTTATGAAACCTAGTATTGAATATTGTCCCAATGGCCTAATAATAGTCCCGTGTACCAAAAAGAACTCTGTTCAAGATAGAACAAATTTTTTTATATTGGTGTACACAAAAGCCTGGACCAGTATGTAGATTGCTGACTTGCTGGACTCTGGAAAGAGTATGCAGTGGAGATCTGGCTTAAAATTACAATGATAAACTGTCCTGCGTCTATAATTTGGCATTTAAAAAAATAATTTTAAGAAATGAAAATAGAATTTGCCAATTTTTTTCTCGTACATGAATATCATTACAACACACCTACCAATTAAATGCTTGAAAGGGAGCTGATGATCTCGAAGATTGAGGTGTGCAATATGCCCAACTCTGCTAAACCCTGAAATCACATCTTGACCTTCAGGAAGCACAGCTCTCAAGATTTCTTCTGACTTAAAGTTTTCATAAGTTAGTTCTAAACTGTATTTAGTAATCTGTGGACTGACATTAAGTTGCTTTAAAATACTGAGTTCTGCTTTCTCAAAGGAATCATGAGTAAATATTTTATAGGGATCCAACATAATTAGTCTACTTTCTTCATCTTCTGGATCTTCAATCACTCGCTTTATGCCTGGGCGCTGCAGTGCTGCTCTTTTAAGGGATCGCATCAATCTGCTGACTATTTCTTTCCTCACTTTAAGCACTGGAATGGTGACTGTCTTTTTAAAAGCTGATCTATCAAGTTTTGTCATTCCTCGAACATCAGAAGGTGGTGAAAATAACTCAGAGTCTCTTTTATTTGTTTCTATTTCTGGCATGGTTGAGAATCTTTTTCTTTGGCCCCAAAAGAAAATATCAGGTACTTTCTTAAGCTTCTGTGTCACTGTTGTCCTTGGTAGTAGAATCAATAAGTCTGATACAGTTGTGTTACAGTTTTCCACTTTCAGAAGTCTTCTTGAAAAAACAAATGGCCTCCATAGACCTCTTCAAAAAAAAAAAAAAAAAGCATTCACTTAAAAAGTACTACAAAGCTACAAATTAACACATTCATAATGGCTTTGAGAATAAAAACTAGTTCCAAATAATCTAAATTCTCATAAATAAAATAATGGTAGGGAAGAAGTATACTATCTGTTCCAGAATATGACTATTATAAGAAGTAAATAATAAATTTGTACTTTCAGCCCACCTTATGCTACCACAGAGGGATTATGGGATCCATCTGCTTCCCTACACTCAACAAACCTCTCAATCTACAATTTTCTACAGAATACATTTGGGATTGGGATTGGAAGTCTGAGATTTAACTCAAAGTGTCATCTCTAAATGAAATGGTTTATATATGATATTACCAATAGCAATATAGTGCTACTGGATATACTTGTGGGTGCTTATTGTATCAGATGCTATATTATAAATATTGGGAGGTGTGTAGTATTGCATCCTCATTTTATACTCAAAATCCTTCGCTGGTAAGAAGCCGAGCAAGGTAAGTAGCCGAGCAAAGAGTAAAACCCAGGTAAGACTGACCTTACTGCTTATATTCCTAATACAGTATATTGTTAAGTGGTTGTCTTCCCTGCTTTACTACCACACCTCCTGACTTTAAACCAGAGTCTTTTCTATTTTGAGGACAAAGTTTTCCTGAATGTTTTAAGCACTGTCACTCACTTTGTCTTCTAAAATACCAAACAAGTAATTGTAAGAGGAAAGGGCCCTGCCCCAGAATCCTGTAAAGCGACCAAGTCAAACCTCACACTCAGGATTCAAATTGTGTCCAGCATTTAACCAGATGGGTGATCCTGGGTTAATCTGAGTCCCGGTGTCCCATTTGTAAAATGTGGTTAAAAGCTGTATCAAATGGCGTTTTAAGCAGATTGCTTATTACCCAGTACTCGAACCTAAGCTAACCCCGGCGGGTGGGTGCAGCATTTCCGCGCTCCAGCGGAACAAGGCGACGAGCAGCCCCAGGGGACTGGTGACGCCCCCGAGTCGTAAAATCGAGGGCACTGCGGCCACCACCTCACCAACTGCACTTTCCCAATTCCGGGGTCGCTCCGCTGCTGGCTTGAAGACCAGACCTCTCTCACCTCATGCTCTGGTGCGGCTCGAAAATGGGTCGCAGATGGTAGGACTGGCTTTCGCTGACATCATCACTGCTCGCCGCGAAGCCGGTAGCGTCATCAAATCACGCCGACTCGCTCCTTTCTTCCCTCGCCCTAGTGCGATTCCGGAACCCGGAAGGGCGGGGCGCATAACTCCTCCTCTGGCGCGATTAAAGACCGGAGGGTAGAGCAGGAGTTGAGGAACGCAGATGGACCTAGTAGTCCACAAAGGAGTGGCATGGAGGCGTCTTGGGGGAGCATCAGCGCGGAAAGGGGCTGGCTCGTCTCTGCCCAGCAACCTGAGGAGGCAGCGGCGGAAGAGTTGAGCCCGTTGCTAAGCAACGTAAGTGGGCTCCGCTCTAGCGCCGGCGCTGACGCCCTGCAGCACCCCTTAAGTTCCTGCCAAATAAGACCTGGAAATGACTGGGGAGGCGTGGGGAGAGGCAAAAAGTGGAGCCTGCCGGTTGGGTGGGTTCTAGCAGCCGGGACTCAGATGAGGTCCGCAGACCTACGAAAGTGTCAGCTCCTTCTTACACTCTGGGGAGAAAAGTTTAGGTTTCCTTTCTGTACTGGCTCAGGTGGAAAAGATGCAGCACTGAGTGAAAGGAGGCTGGGGACCCGAGGGATTGAGCCACTCTAGGCTTATGTCATTGTTAGTGCCCTTGTCTTCCAGTCCCTCCACCAGTATTGTGAGATCCTTGCAAGAGTAAGGAGATGTTTCTTTTCTCGACTTAGTTATTGGAGGGCTATGCACATCTTAAGGAGATTTGTAGTGGTGAAGGAATGGAGGTTGCCTGGTCATAAGCACATTATAACATTTCCCTTTTTTTATTTAGTTATTTTTGCGGTGCTAAATATCTTGACTCATAGGCTCGTGGCATGTGTTCCTCTACTGAGCTGTGTTCACAGCCTGCGCACTCCTGCTTTTAACAGAAATCACTGGAGAACAATAGTTTATCATTTTGCTTGCAATTGCTATTTGGGGAGAGGGTATTTTCAGGGATATACTTACCAAAGCATCCTGAATTGTTTCTTTGTTATATTGCCACTGCAAGGTATTTCTAAACATTCTTCCAGTTGGGAGAACTAAATACATTAAGTATATATATATATATATATATATATAGAGAGAGAGAGAGAGAGAGAGAGAGAGATTGTTTTTGCAGTCTTTGGACGGCAGTTCCACAAGCTGACTCAGGGTTTCTTCAGGAATCACATGAGCTGAGGCCATGTTCCTCCTCTCAGTTCCCACCCCGTTCCTATCATGTATTCATCTCTTGTAGTCACAAGATTAGTCATGTCTGTTCCTTAAGCCTACCTGGACTCTGTATCAGTCAAGATGATTTTCCAAGGAAGCTACATTTCTGGATCTGCACCTCCAGGAGGTGAGAAGGAAATGAAAGGAAACCCATTCTGGTTAAGCAACTAGCATGTCCTGCAAAGCCTGCTGGTTTGCAGATGACCTTCATAACCTCTCAGTGATTTACTGGCAAAATTTGGATTTCATTCTCCAGATATTTAACACTATTAAATTTGTGTGCTTACAGGAACTTCACAGACAGGTATCCCCAGGAGTTTCATTTGGTTTCTCAGTCTTTAATTTGATGAATGCCATCATGGGAAGTGGCATCCTTGGCTTAGCTTATGTTATGGCTAATACTGGTATTCTTGGATTTAGGTGAGTTTTCTTTTTGTAATTTCATTTTGATTGTACATTGAGAAGAAAAAAGTTAGGTTCCAGCAGCTACAATTGTACAATTTCTTTTAAATTATTCCTGAGGTTTTAGTGATTTTTTTTGGAGGGGGGGGGCTACCCTTGTTGCTAATCTGTAGCTTGGATGCCATATACAGTCATACATGCTTAACAAGGGGGATGTGTTTTGAGGAATTTTAGGCAATTTCATTGTTGTGTGAATATCACACAGTACAAACCTAGAGGGTACAACCTACTACACACCTAGGCTGTATGTTACCACCTGGTATTCCTATGCTACAAACCTGGTTACCATGTTACTGTACTGAATACTATAGGTAAGTGTAGCACAGTGGTGGTTGTATCTAACATATTTAAACATAGAAAAGATACAGTCAAAACAGTCTAAAAATAATGCACCTGTATAGGGCACTTAGGGTGAATGGAACTTGCAGGAGTAAATATTGCCCTAGGAAGAGTCAGTGGTGAGTGAATGTGAAGGCCTAGAACATTACTGTATACTGCTGTAGACTTTATAAACATTGTACACTTAGGTTAAAAATACATTTACAAAAAAGTTTTTTCTCTTCAATAGTAAATTAACCTTAGCTTACAGTAACATTTTTACTCTATAAACTTTAAAAATTTTTAAAACTCTTTGGCTCTTTTGTAATAACAGCTTAAAACACAAACATTCGTATAGCTATGCAAAGTATGTTTTTTCTTTATATCCTCATTCTATAAGCTTTTTTTCTATAAATTTTTTATTCTCATAGTTCACTTCTTAGTTAAAAACTGAGATACAAACACCCAAATTAGCCTGGGCCTACACAGGGTCAGGATAATCAGTATCATTATCTTCTCCTCCACATATTTCCCCTCTTAGAAGGTCTCCAGAGGTAGTTATACACGTGGAGCTTTTGTCTCCTGTGATGACAATGCCCTTTTCAGGAATACCTCCTAAAAGACATGTCTGAGGCTGGTTTTTATAGTTGTTTTTTTTTTTTCATGTAAGTAGGAGTACATTGTAAATAACATTTGTAGTATGGTAGAAACATTAACTGGTACCAGTCATTTATTACATTTTCAAATATTATATATTATATGCTACACTTTTATAAGACTATAAGTGCAGGAGGTTTGTTTACCCCAGCATTACCATGAACTTGTGAATGATATGTTGCACTATGATAATAAGACAGTTATGATATCACAAGGTGATAAGAATTTTCTAGATCCATTATAATTTTATGGGACCACCATTGTATATGTAATTCATCAACCAGAATGTTGTTATGCAGTACATGTTTGTAGTTTCAATTTTTTTTACCCAAAAAGCATGACTATTTTTAAACACAGAACTTGATCTGTACACTTTTATAACCTTAGGAAGTGGCTTATTCGCTTTTTCATATGTGTTAGGTCTCCCGAGTGAACCAAAATTTGTCAGCTGTTAGTCAGCTTTTCATCACTGTGACAAAATACCTGAGCACAACAAAGGATGAAAGACTTAGTTTGGCTCATGATTTCAGATATTTCAGTCCATGGTCAACTGGCTGCATTGTTTCTGGGCCTGTGGTGAGGCAGTATCTTATGGTGGAAAGATGTGGTAGAGAGAAGCTGCTTACCTCATGGCAGTCGGGAAGTAGGTGGAGGGAAAGAAACTTGGGGTGGGGCAGATAAGATACTGTCCACAAGGGCATGCCCCTCAAAATCCACTTACTTTAATAGGTCCCTCCTCCTGCAGTTTCTACCACCTCTCAATATCCCATTCAGTTTTGAATCCATCAGTTGGATTAATCCATTGATGAGGCTGGAGCCGTCATGATCCAATCACTTCTCAAAAACCCCACTTATCAACGTTGCTGCATTGGGACCAAGCCTTCAACACCTGAGGCTTAGGGGACATTTTAGATCCAAACCATAACATCAGCCATGCAGTTTAATTATACATAGCAATTTTTGAGAGCAAATAAAACACATAACGTTTTCATTTCTCTTCATCTCCTCTCCTCCTCCTATTGTTTTACTTTCTGAAGCCAGGTATTCTATGCCTGTTTCTTTGCATCTTTCAAGACTTAGCTTAGAGGCCAGTTAGCCCAAAATAGAAGGCTTTTCTGGCCTTTCTGTGCTTCCATAGTACTCTGTGTATATTCATACTGTTCTTATAATTCATTAAAACAATTTGTTTGCAAGTTAATTTCCCACTAAACTCTGAAATCCTTTATAACTAGATCTTATCCTTAGCATCTAGCACCATGTATAATAGAATTGATGAAGTTCAAATTTCTTTTGTTTTGTTGGTGGAAGTAGATTTATTTTACTGGGAAATTTAAAATACACAGTCTTATTTGGGTTTCTTTATTTTATTCCAAATTTCTTGATAAACATCAACTTTTAAGTATCACAACTTGCTTTTGTTATGGAATATATTCACAGACTTTCATAATTTTAAAACAAAAATATATATGACACTATATGAAAGTCATAATTATAGAACTTATTTTTTGGTTCTCTGTGAGAAAGTATATTTTATACTTCAAGGTCTAACACATAGATATGTACCATTGAATGTGGGCTCACTCAATCACATCCTGTGTCCCTTTGGGTGATGTTAAACTGTTACTCTGTGAGGTCTCTGAGGGCAGTTTAATGATGTATACTTTCACCTCTCAATTTTACTACTTAGTAACACGTATTAAGTGGACCACAAAGATAGAATTTCTTTAACTCTTGGGGTAAACACTGGTGACAGCTCTATGTCTAGAAGCTTATCCTGCTAGTATCTTCCTGAGAATGAGTAGTTGTTTCTTTTTACAGTGCTGCTCAGAGGACTCTACTAATCATATTGTTTGTACAGTTTTAAAATTGCAGAATTGGGAGTGTGTTAACTGCCTTGTTTTAGTTTGATTTGGAGAATGAGTGTATATTCAGTAGATGGTAGGAAATGTGGTCTCAATATTATAGATGAAGATATGGTAAGGAGGTCCACCTCCCTGGAATGGGAAAAAGAGTAAGAGGGAAGAGCAAAGAGAAGACCACTGTCTTCATAACCAAAATTTCTGTTAGGCTTAGAATAGGACAAAACCAGTCACAAAAGGGAAATGTAAAGATCATTGAATGACTGAACCTGCAGTTAGCAGACAAGAATGCAAAATAAGGAAGTTTTTTTTTTAAAAAAATAAACCTTGTTTCTCATTTATTTTTTATTTTAAAAGCAGTAGTTTCCATTTAAATAAGAGTAGAAAACTATCTTAATTTCTTTAATGACTATACTTCTACAACTCAGAGGTAGTCCCTGTGAACATTTGAATGTAAAGTAATTTGTTTTTGTAATGAGATGCCATTAAAAAAGAGACACTTTTGGGGGATTTGACTATGTTCTTTTATATTTTAGTTTCTTGCTGCTGATGGTTGCTCTCCTGGGTTCTTACTCAGTTCATCTCCTGCTTAGTATGTGTATTCAGACAGGTGAGTTAAAATACCATGCTGGTTCATTTGACAAAGCAGTCCCTTAAGTTTGTGTTTACACATAGGATTGAATATCTCAAATCTTAATTTCTAGGTCCAAGAGTGTAGGTTAGTAGTAGAACATATGTTTAGCATGCAAGAGGCCCTGGGTTCAATCCCCAGCAACACACACACACACACCCAAAAAATATAATTTCCATTAATAGATAGGGTGGTTGAAAATGAAAAATTTCAAAAGCCAGGCTACATAGGCCAAGTCCTATGGGGATATATCCAAGCACAGGACAGGAGGAGGAAACTAACATTCTTACCTATCTTCCTCCACAAAACACAATGTCATTTTCTGGATTAGAGTAGATTAAAAGAGGCACCTAAGAGGTGTTCAGAGCATCCAATCTTTATGCTTACAGAGAAACAATAGACAGATATTTATACAGATCATATTTCTCCAGGGTTGATCATTTCCTTAAAGAGAACACCTTCCCAGATCTGCTACTGCCTTCCCTGCCTCTGCCTGTCTTCTAGACAGAGCCTAGATGGCAAAACTAGGATTCTAGGAGGCAAAGTCACAAAGCTTTGAATTTATTTTAATATGTTTGGTATTTTTACTTACAAGTCTAGAATAAGGTAGTTTTTCCTAAGTGACAGAAGAATGTACAATTAATACAGTATATGTGTGTATATATATATATATTTTTCCATTTGGAACTTTATTATGAATAAGTTATTAAAATTGTAATAAATAAAAATGTATGAATTAATACAACTACTTTTATGAGGTTTTCCTTTTGACATTAACATGTAATCTATATCCATTGTTCCTAGTCTTTTATCTGTCCAGTCTCTTTTATCCTTGGCATAGATCAGTTTTGATGCCAAAATCAAGAGTTGAATTCTCATATGGGAACGTTCATTTAGCTCTATCTGGTCATATGGCTTTCATATTTTAGAAGCAGAATAGATATATAAAATGGTTTTTAAAAATAGGATTATTCTGGACAGATGAGATAAACCCAAAGGTATTTTTGGAGAATTTTTAAATTCTTCAGAACATAGTTCTAAAACCAGAGCTCAAATTTGTTTTCCTAAAACTTATCTATATAACAGAAACACCTGTTGATCTTTTTTTTGAACAGATTTCTTAACAAGCCCTCCATGTGATTCTTAATGGAAAAATCAACTAGGATTCATAGTTTATAAATGTAACTTGTACCATTGCTTTGGTCATCTAGCCTACAAATGCATGTCTCTTTTCATGTGTAGACAGATGAAAATGCTAGGAAACAATGCAAAGCAGCAAGTTGTAACTGCATCCCAAATAATACTTTTAGATAAATATATTTGTAAGTCCTGCTGAATCGACTAGAATTTTAATTTTGCTTGTATGAGAAAATTACTTTTACTGAATTATGATAATTTATTTAACATTGTAATAGTTTCTTTTGATGAATTTTGTTAAAAGAGTAATGCTGTGTGACAATTATGTCTTCTTTAACTAAAAAGTTTATTAATTTCAATTTGGGGAAGTAGCATTCAACTTAATGGAGCTGTCTAAATGATGTTAATTTTTTTCCCTCTCCTATAGTTCATCTGTATTTAACTTTAAAATTCTGTCACTGCATCTTCTTTTCTGTCACTCTTGGGCATATAAAGTGAAAACATCTGTTTCTCTTTCTTTTTTCTTTTTCTTTGACTTTTGTAGCTTACTTGGGTCCATGAACTAACTTCTTCATGGTTCTTCATATGTACTGAATTGAGGTTCCTGTCTTCCATTGATTGAATTCCTTCAGTCATTGTAAAATTCTCTGGAGGTAGGCTTCTTTTTTTTCCCCCAATATATTCATAGAAGTCTAGAGAATGTAGCTAATCTTGTAGCTAATCTTTCCTATTGGTTTGCTGGTCTATCATAAACTAGTTACAATGTTCATATTGGAATCATTGTTCAGAGAAAGAGGTATTTTAGGTCTTTATAAAATACTTTCTTTGTTTATTTGGAGGTAAAAGCTGAAGAGAAATATTTATCTTGATAAAAGCAAAGGATTTCTTCACATGAAATTCTCCTGTTTTGGATTTTATATAGGTTTGGGTCTAACAGGACTTGGGAGCTGAGATGGCATATAAGGTATCTTATTCTCACCAGCCTTGTTGTAATTGTTTAGCTAGGCCTTAACCTATTGCCACCATTGGCTAGGCCTCAGCCTGTGGGATCTTTGTCCCTTCTTAGAGGGGGTAAGGCCGACGAGGTAACCAACACCCTTGGGAGAGCAGGCTCTTAGACCAGTCTCAAATTTATTAAAGAATTACAGCACTTTTATAGGAGAGGGGAGTCTGAGACCAAAGAACTGGTAGTGTAACATGATAGTCTGTAAGGATGGTCCAATTAGGAGCACACAGTTTACCAAAGGGAGGAAGGAGAGAGAAGGACAAGTGAAGCTAACCTGGGGCAATGGCTGTCGGCGGGTCAGGTCACTTGGGAGTTTTCTCCACAAGCATGAATAATCCTGAGTGTGCAGTCAAGGATTTTACCTTTCCACAGCCTATGGAACATATACCTCAGTGGCTTCTTTCTGCATCCCCACACAGCCTTAGTTTGCTATCTGTAAAATGGCCACCATAATACCTTCCTCTTGGGATTGTTCTGAGAATGAAATAAAATGGCATGTATAAAATTTCAAGTCCTTGGCAAATGCTAGCTCCTATTATGAGTACTCACTGGGACAAAATCTTGAAATATTGCAAGGTGTCATGCACATTGCAGTCTTAGAAACTGTTGGCTCATTGTCATTGTGTGGGAACACATCTTGTGCTCTGAAATTAAACCTATAGCTCCCTTCCTCTGGCCTCTACAGATAATCAGTAGAAGGGAATGAGAATCACAGAACTCTGCATACTTCTGACCAAAACCCCTACTCTTTAGTCCCTGATCCCTCCTACTCACTGCGTTATCACCATCCTATGCTTCAAGACCATTTCGATTAATGGTATTATAATATTTGTCTCAATTATGCCAGTCACTTCAGTTATCCTTCATTTCCCAGACTCACCCATTACAGCTGTCATCCATTTTCTGATCTCATCTTCCTCTGTTCTCCAACTCCTGAAACCCTTCCACTATGCTTTCTGGAACTCACAATCTATCATCAGCATAACCTGCATGTCCTTAATTCTTTTCTGAACATTCCCTTCATTTTCTTACCCTAAGAAAGTACTAAACTCCTCTGAGGACACCACATCGTTGTTCCCTCTTTTCTCTTTCATGTCCCATACCCATATCAACTATAATTGGAATTCTCCACTTAGATGTTCTATAGGCATTATAAGCTCAATGTGTTCAAAGTTAAACTTACCTTTCATCTCTGACATCTCAAAATATGTTCCTCTTCCTGTCTCTACCCCAGTGAATAGTATCACTCAGTTTATATTTCCTTCACCTCATATGTCACCAAGTTACTAATTAATTTTTAAATATTTCTTACTCCTAATTCTTGTTCCTTATTGCTCCTGTATAGATCATGCCATAACCCCTCACAAGGATTACATTGGAATTGAATCATAACATGCATATAAATTATAGGATCCAAAAGAGGAAGGAAAAAATAATACTTTAAATAGGACTGGGTAATCCTGCCTGCATTCTCCTCAAAGGACATGTATTCATCTGGAGTTTGTGTGTGAGGTGGGAAATACAAATAATACTATTCTCTTTGTCAGTCAGATTTTTTGTTTTCTTCAAAGATAAAATTTATTGAATTTACTGTGTGCCTGGTGCTGATTTAAGAGATGTGCATTTATCAATTAATCTGAGGTTTATACAAATATATGAGGAAGATATTGTTGTATACATGTTACATATTAGGAAACTGAGGCACTGAGAGGTTAAGTAGCTTACTCAAGGTTGCACCATGAGTTGATTGGTTAGAAGAGGTGATATTTGAACTTTGCCATCTAAGTCCAGAGCCCACATTCATATACACTGTGTTACCATTTGCCCATCATTATAGAAATCTGGAAGTTTATTCTCTAGAGAAGTAAACCAAAACGTCTCTGGATTCATAGGTATAATTAAGAGTGGGTTGTTTTACTGAAAACAGATTAAATGATAGTCTACAAACTGAGGAAGAGTTCCAGTTAGTAGGAGTTCTGAGACAAGAATGTGGGCAACAAGCCTTCTGCTCTCACTTAACCAATTAGAGGAGTCTGTGGTACAGAATTTCTCCTGCCCCAAAGACAAGACCTACAGCTACAAATAAAGACCCCTCTAATAAAGACCTAAGTTATTCCTGTTTGATCATCATATAATCAAACCCACCACTTATTAGGCTTCATCTGTGCCTGTAGAGTTTCTATTTAGCCTTTTAGTGCCTCATACTTGTTTCAAGAAATGGCCAAGTGTCAGAGGTATTTCAGAAAAACCTCTAACATAGAAGATATGTCCTATAACAACCGCAAAAAAAAAAAAAACACAGTAATGAGATACCTCTATATATCTGCTAGAATGGTAAAATTGCTAAACATTGACAACATCAAATGTTGGTGAGGGTATGAGCCAACAGGAATCTTCCTTCATTACTGGTAGGAATGTAAAATTTATAGATACTTTGGAATACATTTTGGCAGGTTTTTGTTT
>JAJEJO010050665.1:0-57763 GCA_020662805.1 Glaucomys volans | reverse complement strand
AATGAATTCAAGACTTAATGTCTACCTGTGCATGGATGTTTATAGCAGTGTTATTTGCAGTTACCAAAATTTGGAAGCAACCAAGATATCCTTCATTAGTGAATGCAAAAAAAAAATTGAGACATATTGATACAATAAATTATTATTTAGCAATATAAAGAAATGAGCCATCAAGTTACAAAAAGGCATGAAGGAATTTAAAATGCATACTATCAGATAAAAGAAACCATATGATCCAGCTGTTCCTCTTTGGGTTATGTACACACAAGAAATGAATTAGTACCTTGTAGGATAATCGATGCTCTCCTGTTAATTGTAGTATCATTCACAATAGCCAAATTGTGGAAAGAACCTAAGTGTTTGTCAGTAGATGAATGGATAAAGAAATATATATGTACAATGGAAGATTATTCAGCCTTAAAAAATGAGATCTTGCCAAGTATGCTAAGTAAAATAAGCAAGACACAGAAAGAAAAATTCTGCGTGTTCTCATTTACATGTGGAATCTAAAAAAGTCAAATATGTGGAAACAAAGAATAGAACACAGTTTACAGGGGCTCTGGAGTGTAAGGGAGGGATGAGGAGTTGTTGATCCAAGTTTACAAAATTATATATGATGCGTAAATCTAAAAATCTAATGTGCATCATGTTGAATATAGTTGATACTATGTTATTGACTGGAAATTTGCTAAGACAGTAGATTTCAAGTGTTCTTACCATAGAAAGAAAGAAAAAGAGATGGGGAAAAGGGAGGCAAGAAGAAAGAAACTGGGGGAGGGGAGAATAAAAGGAAAAAAGGAATCGGAGTGGAGGGAAAGGATATGTTATTTTCCTTGACTACCATATTTCGTTATGTAATTGAAATATCATTTTATACACCTTAAATATATAGATTTAAAAAAGAAACCAGCCTAGAAAGGATACATACTATATGGGTTCAACTATATGACCTTCTGGGAAAGACCAAACTATGGAGAAGGTAAAAAGGTCAGTGGTTTCCAGGTGTTAGGAGGGAAGGAAGCATGAAAAGGCAGAGCAAGATTTCCAGGGCAATGAAATGAATCCATATGATATTATAGTGGTAGATATATGTCATTATGTTTGTCAAGATCCATAGAATATAGAATACCAAAAGTAAACCCTAATGTAAGTCATGAACTTTGTGTGATATTTACATATCAAAGTAGGTTCACCAGTTATAACAAATGTACCACTGTAATACAGGATGTTGGTAGCATGGGAGGCTATGCATGTGTGCATGGGAACTCTGCAGTTTCTACTTAGTTTTTCCATAAACCTAAACTTCTCTAAACATACAGTCTATTAAAGAAAACACAAGTAAGGAAAGAAAGAAGAAAACATAATACAGGGAGCAGATGAAAAGCTTTTAAAGATTGCTTTATTTATATTTTATATTAATTTTAAAAATTGCTATATATTTTATTGAGAATGAAAAGAAGATAGTACATCCTTGAAACAAGAACAAAAAATTATTAAAAGAATCCATTCAGAAAACACAGGAGTCCTAGAACTCAAAACCAGATTAAAATTAATTCAGTAGTTAGATTGGAGAAATTAAGGAAATTTCCTGGCTAGGGCAGTAGTGGGTGAAAAGAGCTCAAAGAGCTTGAAAATGAGAGAGAAAAGATGAGAAAAGTAGATCTATTCTGAAGGTTCAACATGCAAATAATAGGATTCACACAAAGATAAAAGAGGTAAAATAGTATGGTAGAAAATTTCATTAAAATAATTCATTTTTTAAAAAATGGTATAATTGCAGGGCATGGTGGCTCACACCTGTAATCCCAACCTCCAGGAGGCTGAGGCCCGAGAATTGCAAGTTCAAAGCCCACCTTAGCAACAGTGAGGCGCTAAGCAACTCTGAGACCCTGTCTCTAAATAAAATACAAAATAGGGCTGGGGATGTAGCTTAGTGGTTGAGTGCCTCTGAGTTCAATCCTGGATACCAAAAAACAAACAAACAAAAATGGTATAATTGAAGAAAATTAGTTTGCATCCTAAGGGGGTTTCTCCTAGTATCCAATATAGTAATTATAAAATAATCCATACCAAGATACATTGTAAAGTTGTAGAGTACCTTGAAAGCTTACAGACAGAAGAAACAGAAAATCCTCATTTAAAAAGAAATATAATTGCAAAGGTTTTCCCAGGATTAATACCATAAAGTAGAAAATTATAAAATAATACTTGCAAAATTCTTGGTAAAAGTGACTTGAATATGGAACTCTATACCCAGCCAAACTATCATTTAAGTGTGAAGTCTGAATAATGACAATATATATCAGGTCTCAAAAAAACTATCTCCCATACATAATTACTTAATGAGCAATGCCAAGGTTAGGGAATAACAAAGAAATCTAGCACAGAGGAAAAAGTCAAGGAAATTCCCAGGACATCAATTGAGCAGTAGATCTAAGCACCTCCTACAGATTGGAGTAGCTCTTTTTACAAAGGCACAATCCTTTCTCCAGCTCATGCCTGTACTCAGGATTGTGTTTAGGATGGGAACCCTTTTCTTATTCCTGTGCCTGAGGAGAATATCTTTCTCATTTGTTAGTCTAGCTCTATTTTTACACTAACAGTACTTGAGTAGATTAGCAATGAGGATTTTGAACCAAGGTGGAAACAGAGGAGTAAAAGAAAAAAATAGGTTAGGAAAAGTGGGGGAGTTAAAATTGAAAGGAACTGATGCTCAAATTAATGTGGAGAGTAAGGGAGAAGGAGATATCTAGTATGTTTCCCAGATATCTGGTTTGGGCCACTGGGTTAATGATAGTGTCATTTTTGGAGACAGGAACACAGTAGGCAGAGGTAGCTCAAAACAAAAATGAATTTGGTTTTGTATATGTGGACTTTGAAGTGTTTGTAGGTGGACAGTTCTTACTGAAGCATAGTTAAGAATTTATTTTTTATTTTAATTTCTAATTTTTTTGGTTCTTTTTCGTTAAACATAGGAACAGAATCCATTTTGTTTGTTTGTTTGTTTGTTTTGGTGCTGGGGATTGAACTCAGGGGCACTCACCCTCTGAGCCATATCCTTAGTCCTATTTTGTATTTTATTTAGAGACAGGGTCTCACTGAGTTGCTTAGGGCCTTGCCATTGCTGAGACTGGCTTTGAACTTGCGATCCTCCTGCCTCAGCCTCCGGAGCTGCTGGGATTACAGGCGCGTGCAACTGTGCCCAGCCAGAATCCATTTTGATATAATTATTCAAGCATGGAATATATCTTATTCTAGTTAGAGTCCCATTCTTATAATGTACATGCTGGTGGAATTCACAGTGTTGTCTTCACATATGTCATGGGAAAATTATGTCTGATTCATTCCACTGTCTTTCCTTTTCCCATGCCCTCTTCCCTTCCCTCCAGTCCTCATTATCTAATCTACTCTACTTCTGTTCTCCCTCCCCACTTATTGTGGATTAGCTTCCACAATATCAGAGGAAACATTTGACTGGTTTTTTGGGACTGGCTTACTTCACTTAGCATGATAGTCTCCATATCCATCCATTTGCTGGCAAATGTCATAAAATCATCCCTTCTCATGGCTGAGTAATACTCCTTTGTGTACATATACCACATTTTCTTTATCCATTCATCTGTTGAAGGGCACCTAGGTTGGTTCCATAGCTTAGCTATTGTGAATTGACCTGCTATAAACATTGATATAACTTTGTCACTGTAGTATGCTGATTTTAAATCCTTTGGTTATATACCAAGAAGTGGGATAACTGAGTCAAATGGTGATTCCATTCCAAGTTTTCTAAGGAATCTCCATACTGCTTTCCAAAATAGTTGCACCAATTTACAGTCCCACCAGCAGTATATGCATGTACCTTTTTCCCTACTTCCTCACCAATATTTATTGTTACTTGAATTCTTTATAATTGCCATTCTGAGTGGAGTGAGATGGAATGTCAGTGTGGTTTTAATTTGAAATTCTCTTAATCATCAGTATTCTTTATCTGTTGGGAATACAGAGATAAATAAGAACCAGTTCCTTCCCTGAAAAAGGTCATAGTCTAACAGAGGAGAGAAATATGTAAGCTGTGTACTGTAATGTGCTAAATATAACAACTGTGTGTGCAGGGTTTGGTGATAACTCAGAGGAGGGATGATTTACCCTGCTTGGGTCAGAAGGTGAGTGTCAGAAAATATTCCTAGAAGACTGAGCTGAAAGAGAATTTGACTATCAGACAAGCCAAGAGAGAATATTCAAGTGTGTACAAAGTACAAAGATGTATCCTGCATATTGTATTCAATGGACAAAAAATATTTTACTGCTAATTAGTGCATAAACTATAAAGGAGAAAATTAATCTGGAGAAGTAGACAAGTCTCAGATCTCAGATTCTAAAGAATATGGAGAAGGACAGAAGATGGTGGAATGGAACAAAGCAGCAATTTTCCATCACCCCACAACACAAAAAGGAGCAGTGAAGAAACAACAGATATGAGAAAACTTTGCTCCAGGTTTATTTCTGGATTAGAGGAACTATGGAGAACAATATCAATAAGTTTTTTACTTTCCATAAGGTTGAATAGTATGTAGCTTGGAAAGAGAGAGAGAGAAGAGAAAGGGAAAAGGAGGAGATTACATCAAAATAGAGGAAAGATTGGTAGACTAGATGAAGGGATGAAGGGGACCCAAGAGGAGGGAGAAGGGATGGGGGAGGGAGGAACAGTGGAATGACTCTAACCTAACCTTCCTGATATATATGAATATACCACAATGAATCTCACTATCATGTCTATAAATAAAACACTAACTAAAGTAAATGAATTAAAACACTGAAAGTAAATAGCAGAAAGATTAGAAGAGGAGAGAGATGGGGACAGGAGGAGGAAGAAGGGAAGGGAAAGGGGAAGTACTTGGGACTGAATAGAGCAAATTATATTCTATGCCTTTATAATTATGTCACAATGAATCCCAATGTTATGTATAACTAAAAGAAACCAAGGAAAATGAAAAAAACTACTGGTTTTTTGCTAAAGCAGTAAGAGGTTTAAGAGTCAAGGTAGATACTACAATTCGCCACTTATTCCTTCCAGAAAGAATTTTGGTCTTTTTTTTATTTTTTATTTTTTTATTTTAGCTCATTGTACACAAATGGAATACAACTATCGTTTTTCTAATTTTAGTCTTCATAACATAATCCTCATAGACCTCATAACATAGTCTCTTTTTCTGAGAAAGAGAACCTAGTCCCTTATCTTCCTCTTTCTAAAGAATATTACAATTCTTTTCAGAGGATTTTTCTTTTTAGCAACAGAATATGTGGAGTGAAATGGCCTTTTGCCATCCATATTTTGTTTTGTGGATTTTTTTTTCATTTCTTTTGTTTTGGGATGGAGTCTCTCTGTGTTGCCCAGAAAGGCCTTGAACTCATGATCCTCCTACCTCAGCCTCCCAGGTAGCTGAGATTCCATGGGAGAGCTATCGTGTTCAACTTGCTTTGTTTCTTAAAGCAAAAGGTTTTGGGGCTAAAACTCTCTAGGACAGTGATTCTCAACACCCCCTTTTTATAATAAATATTTATAATAAATATTTTCTAAATGCTTCTGTTACTATCTGAAATAAAATTCCAGTAGGTATTATAGCATACCTGTGGTAGATTGAATGATAGCCCCCAAAAAGACAGCTACATCCTAATTCCTGGAACTTGTAAATGTTACATTATATGAAAAAAAAAAAAAGAACTCTGCAGATATGACTAAGTTAAGGAGGTTGAGCTAGCAAAATTATCTTGGCAGGCTCTAAATTCAGTCATATGTGTCATGGAAGGAGGATCAAAGACCAAAGAGAAAGAAGCAGTGTGACCATAGGCACAGAATGGAGTGATAAAACCACAAATCAAAATATACTAGCAGCTACCAGAAGCTGGAAAAAGCAAGAAATGGATTCTCTCAGAATCTTCAGAAAGTGTGGCCTTGTTGACACATATGTTGACACTTGATTTTGACCCAGCTAAACTGAGTATGAACTTATGGCCTCCAGAACTGTGAAAGAATAAATTTCGGTTGTTTTTAGCCACCAAATTTATGATAATTTGTTGGAGCAACCATAGGAAACTAGTGTACTACCTGTGCATTATATAATGCCATTGCAATTAAATAAAAGAGAAGAAGAAACAAAGTAAATGTTGGTGTTGTATATTTTCCATCCCTTTAGGGATCAATTTTTGGCAAAATTCCAAACAAATTAGCAAGTAACACACACCAGGTTGGAGTTTCCTGCATTTACATGTTAATTGTATTCCTAGAAATGTAGCTTATATTCAGATCATTAACCATGGTTTTCATAATATTTACCATGTGCTTGACACACAGGGCATTTTATAAAAGTTGGATACAAGGGTAATGAATGGATGAATGTACTAGAACTGTAGAGGGATTATATTTTTTAAGTTTCAAAATTGACATGCAAGGCAAAAGTTATGCATAATCAAAAGTACCTTGAAAATTTCTGCTGTGCTCAGTGGCACACACCTATGATTCTAGTGGCTTGGGAGGCAGGATGATCATCAAGTTGAGACCAACTTTGGCAATTTAGCAAGACTCTTGACCTAAAGTAAAAAAAGTCTGGGGATATAGCTCAGTGGTAAAGAGTCCTTGGTTCAATCCCCTGTACTGGTTCATTCCTTACATAAGGGAAAAAAGTTACCTTATATAGTTTTAAGGTAAAGGTATTCACTATCTACATGACGTGTTGGACACTGACATACCATTTCTCAAGAAAGCTGACAGCTGCTGGGGGTTTTTGTTTGTTTGTTTTTGTCGGTTGGTTGGTTTAGTTTGGTTTTGCCCAGAATCAGTCTGAGTATCATAGGATGGCCATGGATTACTTCAGGGTCATGATGAATAACATTCAGTACTGTGAGAGGCACACAAGAATTGAAAACAACTGAAATATAACAGATCCATATTCCCCAAATCATAGCTCATGGACATTTGCTGATCTTTGGAATGGTAGTCAGCTGTCCAAACTCTAATCTCTCTTTTTCTTTTGATTAGTGAGCACAGTTCAATAGACCCACAGTTAATTAAGTGGGCTCATTATATGGCTTCATCTTCAGCACATTACTATTCTTATCTCATCCATTTGATTATTGAGTGATTCTCAAGTGGATTTGATTTTTCTTCACCAGAGCATTTGGCAGTGTTTGGAGACATTTCTGATTGTCATACCTAGGGATGGGCAGATGGCAGGAATGAAGCGCTTTTGGCATCTAGAGGGTAAAGGTCAGGGTTACTGCTAAACAGCCTACAATACACAGGACAGCCCCCTTGAACAAAAAAATTATCTGGGTCAAGAAGTAGTGGCAAGGTTCAGTAATCCTGGGTTAACAGTGTGCATTCCACTCAGGTGCTCTACTCCTGATATTGAAATTATATCAGGAATCATTAGACTGTATGTGCCTTGCTGTTGGAGTAAATGCTTCCTTGACAGAGGCTAAACTTTTTGTTTTGGGGCTGTAGGGAAGTATGGGGGTGTGAGTTCTTCCAGAGTTAAAATGTTAATGTAACCTTTAAGTATTATTTGCTAACATACACATACATGTGCACTTATGTAGGACTTTGAGCAGTTTCCCACCCTTTCTTCCCCACCTCTCATTATTTTTCCCAGAGTTAACATTTTAAAAAGGTTATATTTCTTGGTTGTCTTTCCAAGTCTAGATAATAACTCCCTGTTACATATTGATTTAAGAGATAGTCTACTGTTCATTGCAAAAGATAAGCATTTAGCTCAAATGCACTAATCTTTCCCCTTCCCCCCTTCTAATTTTTATTAGTTTCTACTCAGTAGTTTGTTCATTGATTATTTTATAACTCCAAATAACTCACAATCTCCTTTTTGTCCATCAACATTAAACCATATTTTTGACTGTGCCTTATTGATATTAGTGTTCCTATCCTTTCTTTCACCTCTCCTCTCCCTACTTCCATAGTCTGTTAGTTCTTTCCTTACATTGTCAAGATTGACAGTATTTTCTTTGTATTCTGTAATCGTTTGAAGTTGTTCATGTTTATGGGTTGAGTATAAAAGGTTAAAAATAATGCATAGCATTTAAAGGATATAACTATATAAATATTGCTCACTGCAGAGCTAAATAGTTTATTGGGATCTCAGAACCCTCTCTATCCATGCAGTATCCCAGTGTCTGTTGCCATTTGAAAAATGGTAATATTCTAGCATTCTATTTTCTTTTACTGTAAAGAGGGCTCTAAAATCATACTACAATCAGCTGGTATACTGACAATTAAATACATATTAAGAAGGATCAGAAATGACCACTAAATTGCTTAGTGAATACTCAAAATATGAATGACCCCATGGTTACTATTAGAAAAAAGTTGAGAGGAAAATACTGGAAAACACAAGAAAGAAAAGAATTTCAGAATAATAAGGGTATGTTCCAAATGGCCAACTTTCTGAGAGTTGAACTGTGTTTGAATAACTCATGTCCCTCAATCTAGATCCAAAGATAATATTGCTGCTGCTGAAACTTGGGCTCTGTACTGTAACCAGAGTTTATTAATTGTCCTATTTCATTGAGGAAAAAATGCAAAGCAGACAGAACACTGGAGCAATTGGCTGGAAATATTCCACTATTTCATGGGAAACAGCTTTCCAAATGATTTCTGTGGAGGCCAAACTCTTGGTCTAGCCAAAATAGCACTAAAGTGTGCCTTGATGGTACATTAAAGAAGAAATTGTCCCCCAGTTTACTTTGATTAAGATTTATAGCTTCTGTGCCTCCTCAAAACATAACATTGATTTTTTTAATATCAAAAAATAATTTCCTAAAATAGATTGCTAATGATTGCTTTTAGTTATTTATTTAAGGAAGGTTGTGCCAAGTACTGCTTATATGAATTCCTGTAAAAGACTGAATTAATTTCATAGTTAATGTTATTCCTGTTCTTTAGGAATATACTATTCATGTGATTGGTTATCATTATATCTTATTTTTGTATCTCTCAGAACATCTGTCATAAGATGTTGATCATATAAGAGAGCAAAAAAAAAAAACTGTAAGATCAAACAATGCTTCAGTTACTAAACTCCAGAGAAAATTAAAATTGCAAATTAAATGAAATCTATCAGAAATTGAGCAGAGAAAATGGAACTACTCAAGTAGCATGAGGGTCTTTCTGGGTTTATGTTTTGTTTTGTTTTTGAGCCAGCATCTTACTGTATTGCCCAGACTGTTCTCAAACTCGTGGGCTCATATGATCCTCCTCATTAGCATCCTGAGTAGCTGAACTCCAGGTATGTGCCACCATGCCCAGTTTTATGGTTTTTAAAAATAGAGTTCTACAACTTAGACCTGAACAACTTAGCAAGACCCTGTCTCTAAATAAAAAATTAAAAAAGGACTGGGGATGTAGTTCAATGGTTACATGCCCCTGGATTCAATCCCCAATACCAAAAAAGTAAATAAAAATAAAAAGGTCCCACCACCCCCATTGTAGTTAGTATAAAATACCTGAGAAAGAAGGGAAAAAAAAGAATAAAAACTAATCAATCACTATCACTGTTGCCATTTTTTAATAATTCGTTCCACTCATTTTGCGTTTTGTTTTATAGAGCTATTCAAATCCTATTTGTTTCATTTGAAATAATATTGGCATTTTCATGTTAGTATAAACATAGTTTTTCATGGCTTTATATTACTGTCTCGGGTATACCTACCATAATTGACTTCAACCCTTTACTGTTATTGAGCATTAAGTTTTGTTTTTCTAGTGTATGTCATTGCTTTGATGGGCATCTTTGCATCTTTCTCTGATTTTAGTCTTATTTCCTAATATAAAAGCTCTCAGGGGTCAGATGTTCTAAACATTTTAAAGGCTGATTGTTCAAATTGCATTCCAACTCTTAGTACCAGTTTATACTGTTACCAGCATTTTAAGAAATTGCCTAAGTGACAGAACAGAACTTTAAAAAGTGTTTCACTAGTGTTTGGTTTATATGCTGAGATGCTCCAGAAAACCATTAAAAAGCAAGGATGTGGAAATAAAGCATTTGGCTCACGGTGTACACATTTTAGTAAAGCCTCAAAGTTAAGCCAGAAGCCATTATTCATGTTCATGATGTCTCAGGCATGGAAAAGTGCTTCTAATTTTTGCAACATAAAAGGAGTCTGATGACAGTGACAGAACTGAATGACTACCCAGACATGCTGACTGGAAAGCTAGAATTAGGACTTGAGCACTGTACTCTGTCTCCATTTAAAAGTCTAATGTTTTTTTCACTTTCAGATTGAGAATTTGTTGTTCTTAGTGATATTTTTATAAAACTAAAAAATAATAGATCCAGAGAGCAAGTTTGAGATTGCTAAAATGTCAGAAATTGCCGTTTAAATTATCTTCTTTAATCTACTAGTTTGATTGTATTTCCTGGAACAATAAAAGTTGCATTTTAACTTTTAAAATTAAGAATAAATGTGTAAGTTTAGATAATTGAAATATCTATTCTTTTCATAATCTTTTATATTAGGATTGTTTGGTCATAATAAAGATATTTAGTTCATGTTTACTAAATATGCATTCTATACTTATTTTCTGCTATTTAAAAATAAAACAGCCTGGGGGTGTATCTCAGTGGTAGGAGCTATTACCTAGCATGTATCAGGCCTTAGTTTTAATCCCCAGCACCCCTAAACAAATAAACAAATGAATAAATAACCCTAGTGAAACTCTTTGATAAGTTAAACTCTTTGATGAGTATTGTCTTGATAACTTATTCACTGATTGAAAAACTCTTGCAAAATAGATCATTTAAAAATAGGTATTTGATATATTCCAATATAAAATATGTAACAATATTTGATATATTCGATTTATTCCAATATATTTGATATATTCCAATATCCAATATGTAACAGAAAAGCTTCCCTGCTTTAAATTCCTGGAAGGAACATTTTTTTTTTAAGAAATAATGAACTGGCCAAAATATGTTGTTATATTGTGATCATGTACAAATATGTAACAATAAATTCCATCATTATGTACAACTGTAGTGCACCAATAAAAAAATGTGGAAAGAAAAGAAACAAAAAAATCAGAATCTCAGATCCCACTCTAAAACCTACTAAATCAGCATCTCTGAGAGGGAACCCTCCAAGAGAAAAAGGAAAAAAATTGAAGAATGAACACATTTAACTGTAATATTATAAGAATGCTAAAAACAATGATATTTCTTTAATCTCATGACAGTGACAGATCACAGATATTCTGGAAACTTGGTTCACATAATATAAAATCCAACATTACCTTTTTAATGCCAAATTAGATACAAGTTAATATGTAGACAATTTTATGGTTTAATATATGTACAAAGGTTTTGGAATATTAGTTTAAGGAATTGTGCCTGTATATAATATTGTCAATTAGGCTTAAGAATATTAAAACAAACTAGTAAAAATTTGATTAAAAGAATGATTAATTTTTGTAATGGTATTTACTTTAAAATATATTATTTGAAACAAAAAATTTGGAATTTCATGTAGGAGGGAAAAATGCCAGTCCTAAAAGTTTTGCAATTCTTCTTAATTTTATGTTCTAAAATATATCCCTATAAAATAATTATTGAAATTTTTCACTATTAAAGCATAAAAGTTTCTACTCATATACTGTGTTTAGCATTATGTGAATACATTTTTAAAAATAGTTATGTCATCCAAAATGTTTCATATCCTTTGATAAACCCTGATAATAGATCAAAATTGAAATATTTGTTCCTAATTACTAAAACTCTATACTTTTCATTATTGTACTGTTTTCTTTCTGAGTTTATAGTTGTAATATATAAAGATCATATATTTTTAAATGCTTGTTTGTATATACCTGGAAGTCTTCAGTTATGAAAGTGGAAGTTGATCAGAACAGATTATTAAAACTAGCTGTAAAAAATTATGAGCTCTGTCTTTGGCCAATGAGAGATGTGTACCATGCCTTAGTATCTGCTGGTCTGCTTCTCTTTAGCATAAGCACTATGAGGTCATGAACTTTTGTTGTTATTACAGGGGGTTAAACCCAGGAGCATGTAACCACTGAGCCACATTCCCAACCCTCCACCTTCTATGCACTTTTCAAACTATAATATTATTTTATAAATGGTAGCTCTAATTAAAACATGAAGCTATATGGACTAAGGGCATCATTTGGTTCCTTTATGAGCTATTTAATTTTCATCTTTTTTATGAATACATTGTTTGAATGTGTGAAATAAGAATGTAATTTAATATTCTTTTATGAAGAATATGCCCTACTAATTGTTGGATAAAAGTGTTTTTTTAACCTTTAATGCATTATCATCATACTAGGAACCTGGAAAAGTGAATGTCTTTGAAAGTATGGTACAACTTTAATACTTTCTTTACATATCCAGTTTGGGGAAACTATTGCCAGTGAAAACTTAAATTTGAACAATGTGTATGCAAGTACTGTATAGAGAGAAGTGGGGCATTCTTAAGTAATTATGCCATTTGAATTCATATAGCCTGGGTAGTGGTTAAACAACCTTGAGTTTTGATCTACCTGACTGTTCTAGGACTTTCCTTATAAGCCACCAGGTCTTCAAAAGTTCCTACTGAAGTTGTTACTTCTAGCTGGGCATCATGGCACATGCCCATAATTTAAACTACTTGGGAGGATGAGGCAGGGGGATTATGAATTTAGGGCTAGTGTGGACAACTTAGGAAGACCCTAACTCAAAAAAAAAAAGGTACTTATTTCTTAATAATTGCCATTCTGACTGGAGTGAAACATTTATTGTTATTTTTATTCTTGATAATTACCATTCTGACTGGAGTGAGATGGAATGTCAGTGTAGTTTTAATTTGCATTTCTCTAATTATTAGAGATGTTGAATAATTTTTCATATATTTGTTGACCATTCATATGTCTTCTGTGAAGTATCTGTTCAGTTCCTTTGCCTATTTATTGATTGGGTTATTTGTTCTTTTGGTGTTAATTTTTTGAGTTCTTTATATATCCTGGAGATGAATGCTCTAAAGACCTTTATAAAAATACCTAATTAAATTCACCCTTTTTTTATTACCTTTATTTTGAGGATGTTAGGGAGAATTTTTTCCTCATATTTGTGTCTAGATCCTGAAGGGTCTGAATTATACTGTGCTTACTTTGTAGTAGGAGAATATCTTTATTTCCTTGAAGACCTGGCACATAAATGGTTTCGTATAAAAGTGAAAATGATCATTTTTCTTAACAGCTGTAACATCTTATGAAGATCTTGGACTGTTTGCATTTGGATTACCCGGAAAGGTAATTTTATTTTCTTCTTATTGTGTCCAAAACCCAACAAGGCATTTTTCCCTTCTGTTTCAAGTTAAAAGAAACAAATAGATATAATAAAAGACCTTCAGGGAATAAAAGGAAACAAAAGTTAAAAAAAAAAATAAAGACAATGATGGGAACAGGAAAAGAGAGAATATGTGCCTTTACTAAAATGCACCAATACATTTAATTCTTTACTTAAATCTTTCAGTATATTTTATTCTAGAGAAGGAAAGCAATGACTTGAATTTTAAAATAGTAACAGTGGCCTGTTTTAAGTTTTTATTATTAATTTTGATCATATTCTCTGAGTAAATCCTCAAAAAGGCAGAAGAAAGCAATGTGGAATTAAAATCATAGCATGGCTATTTACAAAAGCACTATCTAAAAGATCACATCATTTGAAAGTTCAACAATGCTGAAAGATTATCTGACTACCCCATCATTTATAGGTGAGAAAATTAAGTGCCAGAGCAGTTAAGGGTCGTTTTTATCAACAATTACGTAAAGCCAGTTCCACAACCTATGACTACAGATTCTAAATCTGCTGCATTTCCTACTTAGAATAAGAAAAATAACGGCAAAATTTATTGGCACTCATTTTTGATAAGTATTCTAATTTCAGAGCTAGGGAAAAGCATCTTTCCCACAGGTTATCAGGAGTTGAGCATTGCTATCAGTATTATAGTAACCTTTTTTTTTCCCCCTGAAGAGCTAACCATACTTATAGAACTCATATTTATTTTGGTTCAAAACAGGAATTTTTCTTTCTGTTTATAAATCTGTTTTGTATTTTCATTTGCTTCTTATCTTTTAATTGAAAACCAAAAATTGTACATATTTATCATGTACAGCATATTATGAACTGTATGTACAGATTGTAGAATGGCTAAATTGAACTAAGTAACATATGCATCACCTCACTATACTTTTTTGCTTTTAACCTAAAAAGCTACCTTATTTGTAAATGGCTAAATTAAGTTATTGATTGCCCAAACTGGCCTTGAATTTGCAGTTCTCCAGTGTCAGCCTCCCAAATAGCTAGGATTACAGGTGTGTGCCACCATACTCAACTAAACTAACTTCTGAGGAGTAGTATGGGAGGAAAAAGATACAACTATATAATGGAGAGGGGAAAAAATAACCCTTGTATTTATATTCCAATTAACTTACTTTTAAAGTACAAAAGGGAATGTTTAAATAATATACTAGGTAGCCTCATGGCTTAGAGCTTAGTAACTTGAAATTTGCACAAAACAGAGAATATATTACTTGAGGGTTAAGTATTTTATTCATCATTCGTTGGAAGGAAGAGAAACAGGTTCTCTTTCCTAAAAACAAGAGGTTCAGTGTAATCAGTGATCAATTTCCTACAGCTAGTTTAATCAAGGAAGGAGGAAAAAAAGTTATTATCTAAGAAAACTTCCCAATTAATTTAATGTGATCTATAAACATGACATTCACTCTCATTTCACATAGGCATTTCCTGAATTTGGGGGCATCTAAAAAAGAGTAATGGATTGAGTCTTCTTTTCCCAAAACTCTAGCACCACTGCGTTATCACTTTAATATGTACGCTAGACAGAGTGTACATACTTTGAACGAGGAATTGTTACTTGTTTGTGTTTCCTTCCACTTCCATAATTGAGTTGAAACTTTCCTGTTCTCTCTAGATTTCATATGGACATGATACAAGACAGGATAATATTGTTCTGAAAATCAGATGTTTTGAAATATTTTGAAATTTTGAAGATTTTTTTTAAAGATTCTCAACTGATGCATTTACTTATCAGATAAATACTTATTGAGCAGATACCATGCCCTGCATTGGACTAGGCACTGAAGACATAGACAGAATCCAATCTGGCTTTCTAGGTATTAAATGCTTAAATTCAGCTAAAGAATGGGAAAGTAATTATCATTAAGAAATTATTACTTCTTTGCAGTATTTTAATAGAAAATAAATTCATGTGTGTGCATGACAGTAAGTATAATTTTTACTGAAGATAATGTACAGTTTAAAATAGTCTTTTCACAAATAACAGAGGGTTTGAAACTAATTTTAAGTGAGTTGAGATGCAAAGTTCCCTCTGGAAAACATTAGAATGGCAATTACCATATCTCTAAAGACACTTTGCCAAATTTTCAGACCCCAAGGCCTTAACTTCAACTGTTTCCAGAACAAATTTTGTGTCACTGATGGAATTCCTGATAGAGGTTGGCCTGTCAGTTGATCTGTTCCCACTGCGTGGAGGACTGAATGATGCTAGCTAGCTAGTCAGCTCCAAACATCCCTTGGTGATTGCAGTCCACCAAGATTTGAGTCATCAGAAGGCTCAAGTGGAAGTACAATGTTAAACTATTTCCTCTGAATACATATAATCACCAGGATGGACAATGTGTTCCTTGAGTTTCCTAGAAGTCTCATCAAAGATCATAAACTAGCAAACCTGCAGACTGAACTAGTCCTCAGGAATATTTCATTTGGCTCAAAGCTTTTTTTATTTTTAATGGGTTGCCAACTAATAATCATAAAAATTTGAAAAACAGATTTCTGACTTTCCTTTAAAAATCAAACGATCTGGCTACACTGGCTGTGCATTATCACATGCCATCAACTGACTACAGCTGAGTAGTAACTGCTCCATTTTGAAGGCGGAGAGTTTTCCAATAAACTACAGTCCTTGCTACCTTCTCTTTTCTTACACTCAGCTTACTTCACATTATTGAGCGTGAAACATTTTCAGGGTGTGAGAATGTTTTTGCCCTAGAATTTTCTGCTATACACTTTATTAATCTCAGGGATAGAATTTTTCAAATGCTAGGAGTATGCCATGCTAATATACTCAGAAGGCTATTATTTCCTTCTATGCAATACATACAGCATTGGCACAGTACACTCAAAGCTATCTTTGGTCTACCTGCTGAAGTAGTGTGGTAAAACCAGTATGAAAGGGATCCTGAGATTCCCCAGATTCAATTTCAATTTTTTTACTTTGATTATCACTGATTACTAGTTTTTAACATGTCTAACTATTCAGAAATGACTGCCAAAAAATTGCAAAAACATTTTTTTCGTTGTTGATGGACCTTTATTTTATTCATTTATATGTGGTGCTGAGAATTGAATCCAGTGCCTAACACACATGAAGCAAGTACTCTACCACTGAGCCACAACCTCAACCCTGCAAAAACTTTTTTATAGTAACTGTGGAACTATTAAAGAAAGGCTCTTGGGTGGGTGTGGTGGTACATGCCCATAATCCCAGCAGCTCGGGAAGCTGAGGTAGGAGGATCATGAGTTCAAAGCCAGCTTCAGCAAAAGTGAGGTGCTAAGCAACTCAGTGAGACCCTGTCTCTAAATAAAATACAATATAGGGTTGGGGATGTGTCTCAGTGGTAAAGTGTTCCTGAGTTCCATCCCCAGTATCCCCCCTCCCAAAAGAAAGGCTTTTATGTGATGTTTATTAATATTATATATTACAAATAACTTGATTTATTCATTCCTATTTCTCTTTATCATGACTTTTACATCTATTTTACAGTATTAGTTTTTAGATTTTAATAAAATACTAATTCCTTTATGTAACTTCCCCTTTTATCTTTTTCTTTTATAGGTGGTGGTGGCAGGCACCATAATAATTCAGAATATTGGAGGTAAGCAATTGAAAGTGTACCACTTATTGCACAGAAGTGATAGAAATAATTGCCTCCCTTTGGTTGCTTACCTCAATACACATCTAACTGGGAAGGTGAATCTGTTTAGAGGAAGGTATCTATAGAATCCCTGAGCATTGGCCTCATTACTCTCTTGGATCCTTCTTAGCAGTACTTGTAATAATGCTTCTAAATTCAGTTCTAGCTAAACCTTTTTTTTTTTTTTTTTTTGGTTCATTGTACACAAAGTAGAATAATACAATTTGCGTATTCATACATATTGTAGGGTAATGATGTTTGTCTCATTCTCTTTCCTTCCCCACCCTCTGCCCACCCCTCATTTTCCTCTATACAATCCATCCTTTCTCCATTCTTCCCTTACCTCTCCCCACCCCCACTATGTGTCATCAACCACTTAGAGAAATCGTTCGGCCTTTGGTTTTTTGGGATTGGCTTATTTCCCTTAACATGATATTCTCCAACTCCATCCATTTACCTGCAAATGTCATAATTTTATTATTCTTTATGACTGAATAATATTCCATTGTAAACCCCTATCTCTCACCCTGCACAAAACTCAACTCAAAATAGATCAAAGACCTAGGAATTAGACCAGAGACCCTGCACCTAATAGAAGAAAAAGTAGGTCCAAATCTGCATCATGTTGGCTTAGGACCAGACTTCCTTAACATGACTCCCAAAGCACAAGAAATAAAAGCAAGAATCAATAATTGGGATAGATTCAAACTAAAAAGCTTTTTCTCAGCAAAGGAAATAATCAACAATGTGAAGAGAGAGCCTAAAGAGTGGGAGAAAATCTTTGCCACACATACTTCAGATAGAGTACTAATCTCCAGAATTTATAAAGAACTCAAAAGACTTTACACCAAGAATACAAATAACCTAGTCAATAAATGGGCTAAGGAAACGAGCAGAAGAGGATCTACAAGCAATCAACAGATATATGAAAAAATGTTCAACATCTCTAGTAATAAGAGAAATGCAAATCAAAACTACCCTAAGATATCATCTCACCCCAATTAGAATGTCTATTATTAAGAATACAATCAACAATAGGTGTTGGCAAGAATGTGGGGAGAAAGGTACACTCATACATTGCTGGTGGGGTTGCAAATTGGTGCAGCCACTCTGGAAAGCAGTGTGAGATTCCTTAGAAAACTCAGAATGGACCCACCATTTGACCCAGCTATCCCACTCCTTGGCCTATACCCAGAGGACTTAAAATGAGCATACTGCAGTGATGCAGCCACATCAATGTTTATAGCAGCCCAATTCACTATAGCTAGATTATGGAACCAATCTAGCTAAACCTTGAGTGCATTCTTGTTATTAGGTCTGTGACACATCTCTCAAACATTGGCTTTCTGTGGTTGTGATAGTGAAGGGATACAGGTAGGCAAAACTCTCTAGGCAATTCTAAAATATTTTCCCTCACTTTTATCCTCTCATACTTGGCAGGCAGTACTTTACAGCGAATGGTGTTATTGCTTTTATGTGTTGCTGAGGATTGAACCCAGTGCCTCAGGCATGTGAGTCAGTCACTCCACCACTAAGCTATAGCCCAGCCCTCCCATTTATCTTTTATTTAATTTCTATTAAAACTGATCCTACAGATGATCCCAATTATGAGAAGTATGTAGAAATAAAAATTACTGTTAATTATAGATAGTTGACTGAATGTATTAAACATTTAAATCCAAAATATAGGAACCATATATATATATATGTGATAATGAGGTTGCATAGAGCTGAGCAATGTCTTAATTTTCTTTTATCATTGAATAGAATGCTAAATAAATACCATTAGTGTAAAAGACAATTCATAGGGAAGGTTGACGTGCACTTGCATCTTGTATAAGATTGTATGGTCAAAGGAACTTCTAATCTTACCCTTTACGTGTTAACAGTTTGAAGTATTTTAAGATGACAGCTTCAATAAAATTTCATTGAAGATATCTGACTTATTTCACCTTAAGTTTTGTTCAAACAAATTATATTTTTCATGAGTTTATTAGTCAAAAAATTTAATATTCCATTAATATATTGTGCTTGGTATTGTTTTTGAATCCTGATCTCTGTGATTTAATTCTTTGAATTTTCATTAAAAAAATGAGAAGAATGCTTTCTTAGATGCCATACCAAATTAACTTATTCCAACACACACTACTTTACACTTCACTCTGGAAGTCAGGAAGACTAGTCTCTTCCTTTAGGAATTTTTATAGGGGCACTAATATTAAGATCTGTTTGGAATGATTTATTTTATTTAGCAAGTATATATTGCTTAACTGTACTAATAATGTTTCTAAATTTGAATGTATACTTTTGTATCTTGAATCCCTCATTGTCCTAAGAACTATTACATTTGGTTTAGGTTAGGTTGAATTTAAGTTATATAGAATTTTCAGTTCAGGAATTTGGTTCCAAATTCATGACCTTGCTACAATGCCCATTTTACATTTTTCTGTATATTTCGCCTGGTCTCTTCCTTGTTCCCTAATCTTGTTTAGACATGACTTTAATTTGGCACTTGCTATTATTAGATTGACATTATCTCCGAATATGCTTCTCTCCCTCACGTAATCTCCTCCAGGGCAAGGATTATGTATCATTTCTCTTCCTTCTCCCAGCAACCAGCACAATACTGGAACTTGATAAACCTTTGTTGAACTGAATGGAGCTAAAATGATTTGCATGAGCTATTTCCAAGTACTTTCTAATATTCTGAATATATTTATCAAGAAGAGAAAAAGGGAATGCTACATCTATCACTAGCTTCACATGTTTGAAAGGCTGAACATGAAATAATAAAAAAGAGAGAGGGCAAAACTGGTTCTAATGGATGGATGTTGACAGAGTAGTTGTTTTGGATTCTTCATCTAGAATACTATCTTATTCTGTTTGGTGTTCCTTTAACAAAATATCACAGACTGGGTAACTTAAAATGAACAAACTATTTTTGTCTTTGGAGGCTGTGAAATCCAAGATTGAAAGGCCACATCTGGTAAGGACCTTATTGCTAGGTGAAGGTATCACATGGTGAGATTCAGCAAAACATCAAACTTGCAGTATTACACCCTTTTACAATGTACACAAATCATTCATGAGAATGGAGCCTTCCTGACCTAAACACCTCCCATTAGATCCCACCTCCCAACACTGTTGTATTGGGGATTAAGTTTCTAAGACATAAGCTTTAGAGAATGCATTCAGGCCATAGCAAACACCTTTATAACTAATAGAGTTGACCTATACTTATTTAAGGTGCTCTTACTCCTGAAAACATTCAAACAGAACTGGTTTGGTCAGTTGTCAGAATGTTCTTGAAAAGATTCTTGAATTTGTTGGTGTATAAATCATCAGTTCTTCAAACTCCAAGTTAGTTGATTTGCTTATTTAAGAATTTTTTTTATTTTTACAGACTTCATTTTGATTCACTGTGTACATATGGGGTACAAATTTTCATTTCTATGGTTGTGCATGATGTACATTCATATCATTCTTGTTATTCACACATGTACATAGGGTAATGATGTCTGTCTCATTCCAACATTTTTTATATCCCCACCACCTCCCCCTTTGAAGCATGATTTAGAAGGAGTCATGGAAATTTTTAATGTACCTTCAATTCACAAAAATAGTAATGCTCATTTAGTTTTTTTTTTTTCTTTCTTTTTTTTTTTTTTTTTTTTGTGTGGTGCTGGGGATTGAACCCACGTCCTTGTGCTTGCAAGGCAAACACTCTACCAACTGACATATATCCCCAGCCCAAAGTTTGTTTAATTGATGCCTTGTGCAGCACATTACTACTGCAAAGTCATATTTCTTGTTTACCTTTTTTGGAGGTGGTGGGGATTAAACCCAGGGACTTGTGATTGCAAGGCAGGCACTCTGCCAAGTGAGCAACATCCCCAGCCCTCTCATTTAGTTTTTAGAATGATAGCCTCATTATTTTCTTCACATCAGTTAAGTTTATTTATTGAAAGCCCACTGAAAAATGACCAAAAAATATTTTCAGAGACTTTTCTTTTCTTAGATATGCAGATTCCTTCATTATAATGGAATCTGAAGCACTTTTGTGAGCAGAGTATTGGGTTAGAAGTCAGGTACGTTGAATTCTGTCTACTCCAGACTCTGCCGTTGGATAGGTGTATGTCTGGGGGACCTCATTCATTCCCTTGGCTTCAGTTTTCTCTTGGTTAAATTATTAGGGTAAAAAAAGTATAGCACTTAGAATCCCTTCTTACAAACATTTGGATTCTAATTTGGTACTTTGGGAGAGATTTTAATTCAGGCATTAACATCTTAATGCAGGAACAGATGATGAGGTGAGATCTTTATTTTCAGTTAAGTGCTAATATCTTAGATGAATGTTTCCTAACTCTTATCCTTTGTAACATTTAAGTGTTTCTCATTCTTCTTATAATACAATGCCCTTGGTGGAAAAAAAGGCATTTTTTTCCTATGGAAAAAAAATGGGACAGGCCTTTAAAAGCAAAGTGATTATAAATTGCTCTTGGTCAATCTTTGTTGCAATGATTTTTTAAGTGAAGATCCAGTTATTCCCTCCATTTCCATATTTCACAAATAAAAATAATTTGCTAATTTATTTATATCCTAACTACTAGTACATAGTTGGCATTCGGTAGGTAGTGTTGATTATAGGAAGAAATAAAAGAAAAAGGGAGAGAGGGAAAGCTAGTCACCCTGCTTAGGATCCCTTGGAGGAAAAAGCCAGTTGATTGATTGACCAGGAAGAGAAGACCACAGAGGATATAAGTGAGCATATATAGTTTCTTTCAGAAAGAATCTACTATCAGAACTTCACAGGAAATCTCCATTCCCCAAGATCAATCAGGCACTGAGTATTAATCACAGGGCGCTAATGTGACCTGACAAATTGATTTTAAAAAATCAACTGTTGTCAAATAATCTCTATATTTTATAATGGAAAAAAAAGACAACTCACTAAATTTAGGACTCTTATTTTAAGGTTGTAAAAAGCTTTGCCTTTGGAAAATGAAGAGCCATATGGTAAAATATTGCTTAAAAGTGATTCCTGATCTCCTCTCAACAGTAGCAAATTGGGGCCTGAAATAGGCCATTTCCAGAGGTAATCTTTGGCTGCCTATTTTCTCAGATGCTGGAGTAGCATTTGCTGAGAGCCATTGCTGCTGGGACAGAGAAAAGAGGTGTCTGGAAATTTTAATATTTAATGCTGTTATAGGCAAGAGAATCTTGATTTAGAGAATTTGAATTTGATTAACTATAAAGAATTAAGAATTGTAGCAGAAAATAAATGTAGATAGTTTCAGCATAGTTTCTCTTACTCTGTTGCATTGATTCTTTTCCTGAAAACTAAGGTATTTAGTTTCATATTCAGTTTAACTCCTGAGAAAGACTATTCAGTAGACTAAAAGATCACTAGAAATGAAACAGTAAACCTCAATTCATTTTAGTTAAGCCAGAGAAAGTCTTATTAATTCTCACAGGTATATGATAAAAGTGAACTCAATTTGTGTTATTTCTTATTTCATATGTTGCCCAACTCAAAACATGGAAGTTTGAGTGGCTCCTAGGAGTATGTTAAAGTTCTCATTTCATCAGAGATAGCATATTCTTTTCCTAGTTCTTTAAGGCCTCAATTTCTCAAGGAGATTGAATACTTTATCACTGTCATGTATTATATATACTACATATGTATTGTGAAAAGAGAACCCTAAACATTAGTATTCTTACTGAAACCTCCTGAAATTGCTTAGAATGACCTAGATTTTCTAGTCTGGCACAGAACACACAAACGTTACTCTAGCAGATTTGATTAACCCCTTCAGTTTGGGAATCTAGGGTTTAAAAGAAACCCAGCAATCCTTTATGTACTTAAGTAATACAATTTTTGAATGTTATAAACAGGAAGGCATAAATAAAATCATTTTCAGTTGAGAAGTATAAAAACAATCTCAAATTCTCAGTCTTTGACATATTTGTAGTTTAATATTAAATAAGTTGAATTTACTTTCTTCCTCTACTTTTGATGGGAGGAGGGGGAGGCTGGGGTAGTGAAGGTAGTAAGAGCCTTTCAAACATATTGTCGATTTCAATTCCCATTGTCCCTTGGGAAATGGGATTGGGCGCGCTGTTACATCGCCATCTGCTGGTCAGCTTATCTGTAGTCAAACTGCAACCTTTTTGGGTCTGCTCAGGCAGTATTGTCCCAAACTTCTAGAAAACACTGCCTTAGAATAGAAGTGCCTGAAATTTGGAAGGAAAGTCTTTTTCAAAATTACTTACTTTGATAGCATTTACTAATGTTATTTTAAAGAGGTTTCCAAAACAATGTATTTCTTAGTAACGATTTCTTTTGAAGTTTATGAGATTTTCAAAATAGTAGTTTATCTGATCACTTTCTATTTAAATTTAAATCTTGATAAATGGCAAAACAAAGAATTTTTTTTAAGGCTGTAGAAGAGCACTTTCCATCATATACTTTGATTTCCATTTTGTGCAAATTAGGGGAATGACATTGTTTTCGGATTTATAAAAAAAGAAACTTTAAAAAGTTTGTATACTGTTTAAGTGGGGATAGAGTTTCAGTGGCATTTCTACATTTAGTGGAAACACCAGATTAATAAGACATGTTGAATAAACCCGTTATTATCCATGACTAAAAACAAGTTTGAAATAAAATTGTGTCTCTTAAATGGAAAGGCAAACTTATTATTTCCTACCATAGTACATCTGTTTGTTTAGGGCTGACTGACTAATCCTTGTAAGAAGTTGCTGAACTCCCCCCAAGTGCTGAAAACTTAATTCTATTTTTAAAATAGCTGTAAGTAATTCTATCTTCACACATGTATTTTAACTATTTAACAAAATGAATAATTATCTTTGTAAACTAATGATTTCTTAGACCCAAGTTCAATAAGCCTTTTCTTTCTTAAGGTTGTGTTCTTAACTAGTGACAAATTGAAAAACATTTTCAGAATGATGGGGAAAAAATAGTCTCTAAGAGTACAGAGTTTGGGGATGGAGGGATTGATTTTTGTTTTGATTTTTTAGATTTCCTAGCAGTGTTAAATCTGAAATATGTGAGAATAGGAAACTTTAGAACTATAATCATAGCTGTGAATGCAGTCTACCCACAGTGGTAGATGCAATAAAGTCCTGTCATGAAACAGTGAATTTTGAACTAATTACTTCACCAAACCAGGTACACAATTGAAATATTAAAAATACATCTCAAGGCAAAATGAAAATTATAGTGTAGATAAAGCTTCTGACTGATGTTCTTCATTATAGAGTCTTTATTTTCTTTGAACCACTGTTAAACTCAGGCAGTTTGTTTAAGTTCATGAAAAAAATACAAAAGAGTAACTCTGCTTTTTTATTTTTATTTTTATTTTTTTCTGTGGTGCTAGGGATTGAACCAGGGCCTTGTGCATGCAAGGCAAGCACTCTCCCAAATGAGCTGTATCCCCAGCCCACAAAAGGAGTGACTCTGGGGAATGGTCCTTTTGGTAGACTTTCTTTATTTTTGCTTTACTTTGGTTGATTATTTCACTTTGCTCCTGTACTTGCTCATATCATACTAATTAATTAAGCAAGTTTCTAAAGTCAAGAAACTTGAGGCACTAGTATCACTAGTTTGAACAAAATGTTTCTGTGTGTGCATTCATTTATCTATTAAATAAATAATATCTACTTCTCAGGTATGTGTAAAAATTAAATGAGGAAGTAACTTCTGTATCATTTAGAATGCTTCCAGGCATTTTATAGGCATCCAGAAACCAACAAGGTTAGTTGTTCTCTTAGATCTCCCCACTGAACCCCTTCTACTTTTCTCCAGCTTCTCTTTTCTCAACTCATGTGTTACTCCTTATGATTAAGTCAAATCAATATTAATAACTTACTACTTACTATAGCCTAATCAAATTTTACCCGATTTTAGTCCTTTCTTAATATAACAGTTGTATCTCCACATGATTTTTAAAGAATGCTTTCAATTTCTGTGTTTTGATTACTTGACATATTTTTAAATTTCCTTCTCAGGGCAGTTTCTATGAAATGAGTTCTATTAGTTATGTTTAAAATGAAGGAGAAAAGAATACCTATTTAGTTAATGTGGTGAAACTAAATGATTTGTAATGGCTGAATAACTGTCATCAAGGTATATCTTCTAGCACTAATACTGGCTTTGGTGATATGGAGTCCAGAACTACTTAACCAGAACTGTAGCTCTTATGGATGACCCTGTTACAGCTATTAATTTGGAGTACAACATGTTGTGTCTTGTACTTGGAATCTATACTATGTATTGATGTCAGCAATAATCATTTACAAATTCTTGCTTATGACCTGTCTCTAAGATAAGTCTTTAAACATTTCCTTATGCCATTAATAAAAGACATGAGACAAAAGGTATGGCAACCAGCTATTAGACCCAGTGAACCTTTTGGTTAAAAACAATTGATATATGAACTTTCCTTTTGGTATTATATCTTTGAAACTTTTCCAGCTCATTTTATTGAACAGATTGTTCTATTCATGTGAATGTAGTTAAGATGTATTTCCTAACCTTATGTATATTTGGTAATCTTTGTTTCTTTTCTATATTATATGTAATATAATATGTTAAGGTACTAGTCCTTGCATGAACGTTTATTTGTGGTTAAGAAAAAAATAATTTTGACAGTGAATAGGGTAGTGTCTTTCTTTGTTTTACTTGCTTAATCAGTAGGGTTTCCCCTCCCCGCCATGGTAAGCTCTGTGGTTTTGTAGTTTTTAAAACATATGCCAGCATTCTCTAAGAAAGAAGCAGTACTTTGCATGTTTTACTATATTCATGTCTTGTACGCTGAGGTCTTTTTTTGAGAGAGAGAGAGAGAGAAACATGTGTTTGGTGAGTTCATATTTCTTAAAATATACATGATTCTTCAGACTGGAATCTAATGAAACAGGACTCCCATTTGAAAACCAAAGAGTTAAGGCTACAACAGAGGCTAAAAGTGATCAAATGATTAGCCAGGGGCTAATAGAAATTCTGGAAAGAATGACAGATTGTATATTAGAAAGAAATATGATCTCATATTCATTGAAGCTTTTTACGATGAAAGATCCAAAAGAAATAATAGAAAATTACTGAAGGAGATGAATGTCTGAAACTTTAGAAATGCATGTGGTGTTGGATTAATCCAAGCAAGAAAGACTGATGTGTAGATCATAAATTACATTGTGTTCGAAGTCTGCATTCCTTGTTTGAAACTAGCTCTCTTTCTCTCACTCTCTGTAGTTCTAGGCCAGTTTCAGAAAATTCAACTCATGATTTTTATCATTGCACCATATGTGTATAGTTCTTCGGAACAGATAAAGCATTCTAGAGATTCCAAATCCTTGAGTGGAGGAGGCTAATATAAACCTTGCTTCTGTTCTGTACTGAATTGATGATATTCTTCCTTATGAGAATGTGAATAATATAGAACATGTTTTCACATCTAATCAATTGTAATACCCAAAGTAAAAGAGTTTGCAGAAATGTCTTAGTGGATTTTAGTTAACAACCATATTTCTTCTGGGGAAAAAGAAATAGCCATGAACTGAATAATATGTATATTTTCATTATAAAGAAGTGATTGTTTATCTAACTGTTCTAAATTTTACTTTGCCATAGATGCATGTTATTTTACTAAAAAAAATTGTGAGTATATGATAGTCTGTCATCATACAAATTTACACACAGACTGATGGGAATCCCTTTTTTGAAGTTAAAGTGATTACACAGCATTGTAATCATGGAGAAATTCAGCTAGTTTTCTAATAGATTAATTGAGAAATGCACATTCTTCTTAAACTACTGAGCCTTCTCATTAAGTTTCTCCCAGATTTTTATCATTCAGACTTGGCATTCATTTGTGTTCTTGGTTTTTATAGGTCCAAGGAGAAAGTGAAATGTTTCCTGAAATATAAATAAGTAATAAAATTAATGTGCACACAGAGTACACTTTTTATTCTTCATGAACATTTTCTCATTGGCTCTTTTTTGTTTTTAAACATATACTTAATCTCTGGGGGAAGAGAGATTCTTGCTCTATTAAACTGAGATTCTGACTCCAAATCAGCTGGACTTTTGTATACTTAATTATTTAAGCTTAAACTCAAGGGTTTGCAGATAAATGAATTCTGTATTCTATAACCATGTCAATGATTGAAGGTTTGAAGAATTTGATTTTATGGTTGTATCAGCAATAACATAATTATTGAAATGCAATAAAAACTAGTTATTTCTTGGATCCTGTCAGATAAAGTGTGAGAAATAATGCTAGCTTCAGCTTCTGATTACATAATGCAGATGTAACCTGTTAATAAAATGGAATAAAAATTGGAAGTTCTGTCTCTTTCATGTGCTTAATGCTTTCTAGTGAAACTTTCTAACCTATTTTAGAGGATAATTTGTTAACGTAATTGATTATTCTGTTTTTGAATAATCAAAATATTATTGAACTTGTGTTCATAATATGGGGGTGGGTAGCAAATAGAGGAAGAGCAAGTGAGAGAGGGAATGAGACTTCTGGAAGGCTGTTTCTCCCTAGTAAGAAAGAAAAAATAATCAAAGTTATTAGCAATAATTGTTAAACTTCTGTTTCTATGTCAGTTACTAAACTAACCTCTGATGCCTTAGATGGGAGATAATGTATAAGAGAGTTTTTGCACAACTTCAAACAAAATCTTGTTTATAAATGGTCTATAATCAAGACCCTTTTTATCTAAATTGTTGCTTTAAACTTGAAGTGTAAACAAAGGATACTTAATGTACTTACCAATTATTCTTCTCTACAAAATTACTTATCTCTGTTCCTGGTATATATGTCTTTGGGGTGATACATTATGGAGTGATCGTTCATGTGTCATCCCAGCTGTAATGGACATCTGTGTTCCTGAATAGATTACTCTTTAAGTGGTTAAAAATTATGGAATTCTAACAGAAATTTTATTCTTCTTGTAGCTATGTCATCTTATCTTTTAATTATTAAAACAGAGCTTCCTGCTGCTATTTCAGAATTTTTGACTGAAGACTACAGTGGGTAAGAAAAATATTTTACATTGTGTCCATTCATTTATTAATTCAGTAAATATTTATTAAGCTCTAGTGGCAGGTGAAACAAATGTATTCTTTATCATCTAGACATTTGCAGATTAAGTGGGATGGAGTAGTAATAAAGAAGAAAACACTCTGCAGATGTTTTTTGATTACCCACTGTGTACAAAGCACTATGCTGTGACCATCTGAAGCACAAATACAACCCTTCACATTCCTTCAAGGTGTGAGAGAGGACAGGACAGGTCAGAGATAGATCTTGGAGAAGAGTGAAGGAAAAATTTCTGAGGCTATGAAATATTGGGGTGGGGGCAGGGGGAAGATTAAATACTGATAATAAAGGTATCAAACACAGAAAAGTGAAAAATTCTGCTGTCACTTCTCAGCAAATCACAGTGACAAAGAATGTGAAGTTACGAACATATCTGTGTGAGATTCCTATTATACAGCATGATTTAAAAATTATTTATAAGGACTTGTTTCATTTCCTGTTTTTTGACATTAATTCGAACAATACCAAACCACAATATACTTTCTCCTTCTATATTTAAAAATGACTGGGTCCTACAGACTCTATTGACTTATCTCTTTTTTTGGGGGGAAAAAACAAAATTAATCATGCTTTCCCATTCCGTATGTAGAACGATTTTTTTAGAAAAATGAACTTGAAAAGACAGAATAAATCCTTTTCATTGTCAAGTTATTTCATACAGTTTTCAATCACAACACAAAACCCAGCGACTTTTAGGTTTATACATTCAGTTGGTTTTCCCCAGTAATTGCAGGGAATGTTTTCAAAATTTAGATTTTAGCTTTGACAACATGGCTTCCATTAAGGAATTCTATTTAGACAAATGAAGATACAAATTGGTAAGGAAGGTATTTTTGCTTTGGATCTGAATAGGAACCATCAAGAAAATGTGGTTACAGAAAGGATATAAAAATCATCAATGTTTTCTCATCATTAGAAGATAGTGTTTTTGTATAGTACTTTATAGTCCATGAGGTTTACATATTCATTATCACATCTGATACAATGACTTTGATTTATCATCAGATTTATCTAATTACATTTTTATTTTATGCTGTTTGATAACTGATGTAAATAAATAGCTATGTGAAATTCACTTTTGTATCTGCTGTAAAAATATTGAGGACAGCTTCCAATATTCATCTTCTATGTGAGAAATTTATTTTATACTATAGAGCTAAGAATTCAAGACAATTTGAAGTAGTGTGAAGAATGCTCAACTAAGAGGAATGAAACATGTTCTGTCCATTCATTTCATATTAATAACCTTGGGCATTTAACTTCTTTTGACCATGTAACTTAACTTTGAGCCTTAGGTTTCTTTACCTGGTGTCATTGGGTTACCAATACTGCCTTAACAAAATTTTTGGGAAATAAGATATTATTTCCACATCAGAATTAATTGACACACACCAGTCAATAGTCAATGCACTATTGACTACATATGCATATGTATAAGCTTATAGAACAGTGTAAATAGGAGAGTTAAGAAATTCCATTGATAGTAAGCGTATTAATGATGGTCTTTCTTTTTTGCTCAGACTGCCAGGAAGCTCAGAGTCAAATTTGAATGTATCATTAACCTATGGTAATCTTAATAGCTGTCTGTCTCATGGGTTTTCCTTTTTTTGGTCCTGAATTTGGTGACTTCTGTTTACATTTTTTATTGTCTTATGTCTTTATGGAAAAAGAAACATAGTTTTAGAAACAAAGTAACAAGTGGCAGAACTACTATTGAAACTTAGGCCTGCTGTCTCTAAACTGATCTTTTTATCAACTTCATTTTAAATCAGTTGCCATTTACATTATTGGGTTTTTTTCCAGTTTGCTTTAAAAACAAAAATTAAAATTTACTTCTACCTCACTCATATTAGCAAAAAATCAAGTCAAATGTTATATTTGTGTCAGAAACAGGGTTTTTTTTTTTTAAATGTATGCTTCAAAATACCATGGCTAGTTTGTATCATCTCTTTTATATTTAAAATTGCACATCTTTTTAATGACCTTATGTTGTTTTCACTATAATAAATATTCACTTGTTTTGGATTTCAAAGTCTTGAAACACTTAATAAGTGACTATATTAATTGGTTAAAAGGCACCAAAATTATCAAAGCTTAATGTAAAATAGTTAAGAAGCAAATGTTACCATAGTTGACTTTACTATCTTTTAGGGCAGTTTATTTCTAGGTAGTTATATAACAGTGTTTTTTTCTATGAGGTCAATATGCTATTGATAGGATTTTATTTTAGAGTTTGATTTACTATAAATTTCAATTAAGATCTTTCAGGCATACTTATTTTCTGGGTAGTTATCTGTGGGCTTGGCATAACCTTGTAACATATAAACCTTTATAATGAAGAATTTTGTATTCATTATATTCTAATTTCAAAAATTACTATTAAAAATCAGAAGCTATAATACTCATGCTGAATTTTCATGATACATGTATTTTTTTAGAATAACTTATATTTTTTTAATCTATGACTGTTAAAAGTTGGAAGCTCTCTGTTAACATTTAATGATCTTGTCAGGGGAATATGATTGACACAATTAAGTTGTCTTGCATTTGAGTTATATAATTGATATGGGATGTGAATAAGATCCTAATTCAGAACATATGATACTCTTGTTCCATTCCATTCGAGAATGAAATTAAAGCAACTTATAAATAAATCTGGTTTTCATTAAAAAATGGAAAAAACATCTGCATGCCAAAGCATTTACAATACAGCTAAGGATTTATACTCCATATTTCATACTTGGAACATTTTTATCATATAGGATTAAATCCACAGATCAAACAAGTTTTCTAGGAAGTATAAAACTTTTTACTCTAATTCTTTTGGCTTAAAGAGAATGTGTATTTAGATCACAGTAGGAAAACAGGAGTTCTGTTAGATAATTTTTTTTCCCTCTTAGGAAAAAAGCTAAGGTTAATATGTTTTTCTAAAATCTTGGTTTATGAAAAAAATTATTCAATATGTACTTTTTGAGATTTTACTGGTTTCTGTTTTTCAGGCTGAGGATTTATTTTGTAAGTTTAATCACTTCTGTTCTTTGGAAAATATCCATTGGCAAACACAATTCAATTGACTATGACCTACGCTTGAAATCTAAACTAAATTTACTGTGTTGGATCACTCTATTGCCTTTATTTCTAATGAGCAAATGGTAAAGAAAGCACTCTCTTTACAATTGGCTTTATTTACATAAATTAATAAAGATAAGAAATGGTTATTAATAACCAATAGCCAGAGCCAGTGATAGAGAATATGTTTTGCATTAAATCCTTTTCACAAAGAATTTAACGTTCAGTCCTATGAAAAGCATAATGTTGAAATAAATGATGCAGTATCTGAAAAGTCCCATAAACTTAGTGATTTTTGAAGACTAGAGAATATTTCCCATTGCTACTATCAAAATCACCATCATCCTGTTGCTGATTTTACAGCCATAAAATGAAGCTGCTGAACCAGATGATCTCTAAGGTTTCTTCTAGCTCTAACATTCCATAACTCTCATTTTGAGTTACTGTTGGGAGGAGGTAAAGTTATCTTCAGACCCACAGTTCAGTGCTTCGGTCAGTAATATGACTTTTAATGACATAAATGAATTGTAATCTGAAATAATATGAACTCTTGTTCAGGATTTCAATGTGTTCCTTTAATCTTATGCAAGAGAAAAGAGTCCTGGTCCGGGATTAGCAATGCTCCCTTTTGAACAACTCTACCTTCATGTCATTTTGTTTTGTTTTTCCTTTTAAAGAGTTAGATTGGTTTATAATGTTTTTTTTATTTTGTCTAATTATGGTAAGAACATGTGACATGAGATATACCTTCTTGACAGACATTTAAATATACAATGCAGTATTGTTACCCTAGCAGGGACAGCAGAACTGACAGATGGAATCTGCACCAGTGCTCCTTTGGGCAATTTTTTTTTCTCCTGTCACTGCAACTGTCTGGGTCTGATATAGAGAGCCCTGGGCTGTTTGCCACTTTCAGAAATTTACATGCCAAGTATCATTTCATATTGTTAATATGTGTATTCTCTTAGTACTTCCTGCATAGGAAGGATTTAGGGGTATGTGCTAACGTAGCAAGCACAGGTTCAGGTATGTGACAACTAGAAATACTTCTACATAGGTTATAGTTTCTGGCACATGCATGTCCTAAGGACACAAGTTTAGGGTTGATAGGGAAGGAAAAAGTATGATCAAAGAAGAAGTTGGTGGCACCCAGTAGTACTGGTTCAAAGTACAATGGAGAGGACTTTATCCTAAACCAGGTTGTGAAGGATGTGCACTGAATCATAAAGTCCATGTTAGAAACCAGAGGTTGAAACCCAGGTAGAATAAAATCCTTTCTTAATTTAAAATGGCAGTGGAAGACTTTGGCTACCCATTGAGAGTGAAAGACGATGCATTATTGCAAAGTGGATTCTAAGATCATCTACCAAATGATTTAAAAGAAATCCTTGTTGCTCTTTGATGCTCCCAGCTCCCATTTTAGCATGGATTTTATTTTATTACTGTTGTGCATGTGTTTGTACATACGTTTGTGCTTTAGTGTAAAAGTATGACTGCTACATTACCGAAAATTTAGAAAAGTATATATTACATTGACTAATTATACATAATATCACCTCTACCTAATTTCTGTTCTTCTATTTCCTTTGAATTTTCCCAGCTTTTTATAGTTAATAATCATATAGTTTGTATTTGTATCATTAGCATTTTCCATTTTACTAGATTTTTTTAAAAGCTGCATTGCATTCCATTAAATACACTGTAATAGACCTAAATGCCGAGTATTTAGAATTTTCTCCTGTTTCTTAATATTATAACAGTATTGCATTCAGCGGCTCTCATGCAGGTGGAATTTTTTCCATTTTAGATGATTATCTTAGTATATAGATTACCTCTACATTTTTATTTTACTTGCTACATATTGTCAACTGTTTTTGAGAGGAAAGTTCTAATTAATAAGATCAATAGCAATGTATGATGGACCAATTTTGCCCACATCCTTCAGTATTAGCTTTTAATTATTGTACTAGTTTAATTTGAGCAATCTCATTATTTCTTTAATTAAAGCTAGTGATTAGATTTTCTTCATGTATATTTGCTAGTTGTATTTCTTTCTTTGTCCTTTACATACAAATTTGTTAAGATCTTGGAAAATAAACTTTAAGTTTTAAAAGTGTGTGCACATCTATTTCATATTGAAAAATTTAAAAATATATATAGTACATATACACATGCACACATGCAGACAAGAAGAAAATGAAAATTGCTTATAGTGTTACCACATAGAGTTATCTATTTTGGGTATTTTAAGTATATCTTTTTGTTTGGGGGATACCAGGGATTGAACTCAGGGCCACTTGACTACTGAGCCACATTCCCAGCCCTATTTTGTATTTTATTTAGAGACAGGGTCTCACTGAGATGCTTAATGCATCACTTTTGCTGAGGCTGGCTTTGAACTTGTGATCCTCCTGTCTCAGCCTCCAGAGCTGCTGGGATTACAGGCATGCGCCACAGCGCCCAGCATAAGTATATCCTTTTGACATTTAAAAATGAACATCTAGTTTTTATTGTTCATTTGCTGTGCTGGGTTTTTTTTTTTTAATGAACAAATACATAAGCATACTAACTGATTTTTCTTTCATTATTCTAACATCTTTATTTGCAGATTGTAATATTTTTTGAGCAGGTAATTCATGCCCTTTCTTGAAAATTTAGAAAAATATAGAAAACTACTAGGAAGAAAAATTGCCTATTTTTCTACCACCAAGGGAGTCTAGCAATACATTGTGCTTTCTTTCAATTTTTAATGCATCTGTATTTTCCCTCAAAACAGTATCATGCTATACACACATATACATGCATATTATGTTTACTGAATATTCATCATATTGGTATTTCAAAATTGTAGTGGTATTAGATGTTTGTTTCAAGTTTTTACTGTTTTAAATATTTTCAATAAACTTCTACAAAAATCTTCATTCTGATTGCTTCTTTATTTTTAACAGTCTTTTGCAAATGGTAAAGGACATAATTATTTGAAAGCTCATTATCTATTGCAAAATTGCTTTCTGTAAAGGTAATTTACATACTTTACACTTTTACCAGGTTTTTGCACACCTCATCCCTTCTCACTAACATCGACTATTATCTTTTTTTTAAGCATTTATTATTTTGGTGGTTGAAAACTGGTAGCTTTTTTGTAATGGCAGTCCATTCTAAGATAATCATCTAAAACACAAAAAATTCTACCTGCATGACAGCTATTGATTGCAATACTGTTACAAAACAGGAGAAAATTCTATATTCACAATATTTAGTTTTATAGCAGAATATTAAGTGAAATGCTATTTTGGTAATTAAAAATTGTTTTCATATATTGCCTAAATGTAAATTCATTAATAAGAACAATAAGATCCCATAAGAACATTTTAACAAAAAGAAGTAGGCCTTTCCTAATGGTTGTAATGGTTGTAATACATGCATGTGTGCACCCATGTAAGAACAAACACTGGAGTCCTGTGGCTAAAACAGAATTGTTTTTCCTAATAGGTCGTGGTATCTGGATGGACAAACACTACTAATAATTATTTGTGTTGGCATAGTGTTCCCTCTTGCACTTCTTCCCAAAATAGGTAAGTCTTTGTAGAAGAGTGCATAATTTGTTTAGAAGAGAGAATTATTAAGAGGCTTTTAAATTTCATAGTACCATATTTTTAGCAGAAAGGTGGTAGTTGTGAATAATTTTAAACTTGGCCTTATTTTAGGTTGTTCAGCCTTCAACCCTGCCTAGTTAACCTATTATTTGGTTTGCAGTAGTATTTTGTCTGCCCCACTAAAATAAAATCTTTACAGCGGAACATTAAAGAGCAGCTTTTCCTTACAGTGTACCATTAGTGGTAAGCCAGTTCCAATTCTGCTGTACAGAGCTACATAAATGATCTGTGACAGATAGTTGGAATGTTGTTATTCTGAGCCCTAAGCCCCAGATACCAAGCACTATAATAGAAAACATGCCCAAGATGTATAGCTTTAGCTGTACGTTTAGGATCACTTTCCTTATAAATTGCTTTTTATTTTACTGTTATTTTACAGGCTTTCTTGGCTACACAAGTAGTTTATCATTTTTCTTTATGGTGTTCTTTGCTCTTGTGGTAAGTTTAAAATATAATGCATTGCTTATCTCCTCCCTAAAATTAGACTCATATTAATGATTTCTTCTTCTTTTAAGTCTGTTTTGTGTTGGGAAGGTAGCCCATTGCATTTCCATATGTTATTAAAAGTAATTTTGTTCACAAAAGAATTAATCATTTTCACAAAATTATCTTTTATTGCATCCATTTTAAAAAAACTTAACTAGAGCACCATCTCAAATTAAGTATCTCTTACAGTTAACTACAGAGAAGAGCACAGCAATTTTGTTAAAACCCTAGGTGGAGCAGAATTCTTTGTGTAGGTATATCTGTTTATGTATACAATACTGTGCAAAGAAACAAGTCATCTTAATTTTGAAATTTTATTTGATTGATGGAACAAGAGTTTCTAGGACTTAGTACTAAGAAGATCTAATAAGAACCAGGTTACCTAAATTTTTTCCTCTCTTCTCTGGTTATTCAGCGTAAATAAGTTCTTAAGAAAATAGTGTTGGGGAATAAATATTTTTCTTCATATGTAGGAAATATTCTTTCTTATTTTAAATTAGCTCACTTTTATTATAAGAAGAAAATATCAGATGTTAAATTTAACTTATTTTGATACTTATAAAATAATATAAATGTAAAATAGAATTTAAATTTCTTATTTCCTTTTTATTTTTCTAAAGCAAATCTTAAAACATTTTTATAAAGATAAAATCTTCATGTGAAATTTTTAAACCCTTTTTTTCTTTTCATAGCATTTTATTCCATAGTCAGTATCTAAATATCAAATATTTAAATAGGATTAAATGTTTTAAATAGGATTAAATGTTTTAACTTGCCAAGAATATATATACCCAAATAGCCTTTTCAGAAATTTGGTTAATCTCTTCATTGTTACTGAGAAATAAATGAAAGAAAAATGCCATATAAGCAAGACAGCACATTAATAGTTAAGCCATATTACAGAGGCAGATTTCAAAACTGTCAAAACAATTTTGGGTGCATTTCCTTTAGCTTTGGTTAAACCATCTTCTGAGACACAGGGATAAAATAAATTACTTAAATGAAGTGGAAGTGACCCTGATTTCACCGTCCAAAAGTAATTATTTTCTATGAGTACTCTTAAATCTGAAAGTGTTTAATAGTGTTTGTTAATTTACCTACATTAAAATGATCCCCCCTTCAATTGTCTGACTCACATCTGACAAATAATGAATTGAACATACACTTTGTACACTCCATATTGAAGAGAGAAATAGTAAATATTTTCTTCATAAGTTGATCATTGAGAAACCTCTGCATGATTAGAAGTGCCCTGTATATGCAAATGAATTATGGGTATTGAAGAGAATCAGAGTACTTAACATACTAAGTTTTTCCTTCATAGATAATTGGCATTTCTCATTGTGAAGATAGGAGTAATTTAGTTTTCATAGTCAATGGCTTGAAGCAAGTGAAATGTATTGATGTGATATGTCTACTGTAGTTTTCATTTCTGTCTTGACAAATACTCTTTAATTCAATATAGATTTCTACTCTAGCTGTCATTTGGAAAGACTACCTTTATTCTATATTTATTGTAATGCTTTTACAACCCATTTGCTCAGATTTTTACCTGTGAGAAGTTTAAATTTGGTCTACAATGGAATAATGAGAAGCACTCTATACCTTTTTTAATGTTCTTTTTTGTTGACGCCTATTATAGATTCTCTAGTAAGTTAGGTTTTGAAATAGTGATTAGGAAAAGAAAACATGTGTATATATTACCCATATTTTTTGAAAAATTATAATGTTTCCATTGATTATTTTTGTCAACATGTGTTTGTAAATCTTTATAACACTTATATTTTTAAAATCAGTTCAGAAAACTATTATTTTCTTAATATACTCTCAAGCAATACAAATCAGAACTTGTACTCTTTCTGTCATCCCAGATCCTTATTCTCATTTTAAAATTTGACATAAATTTTTCCCCTTCTAAAATTTTTAAAAATAAATTTCGTTTTAGCAATGGCTTAAAATGACAGAAACCAAATGGATTTACCATTTTAAAAAACTACCTTTTTTGGTCCATTTTAGAACACAAATGGACTGCCATTCTTTTCAAAAGTTTTAAGTACAGATTGGTGTTTTAAGTAGTATTTCAGAAAATCAATAGGCAAATTTAGATCAATTCGAGGTCAATGCTTTTCTTGCTTTGATCACTATGTTAGGTATGATAGAGTACGAAAGTTTTGCATGTTCACTATAATCCGGTCAATCCAGTAGGGGATCCATATCAATCAATCTAATTGGGAAGATAAGACAAAGCTGTTAGGGAAAAATTAAAGAACACCATAGGTATTACATAATGAAATACTAGCTTGTTTGCTTCCAAGTAGGAGTCACAAGAGTTGAGAGAAGAATCACTGAGAGCTAGAGTAAGGAAGAGTTTGGAAGGAGGTAAAACAAGCCAAACCTTGAAAGTTGGGAAGGACTTGGAGCAGGGAGAAGGAAGGGGCTTTGTGCAAGTGAACAGATATTTTTAATATTTAATCTACTTTTTATCATTGTCTTCTAACCCCCAGAGTTATCTTGTTACCCTGTTTTATCTTCAACCCAAGCAAGAATTCCTTATAAATCTTTGCTGTTTGTTGTTGGGTTTCTTTGCATTTCCGTTCTGTACTTCTGCTTTGTAGGACATCATCTCCAGCCATGCTTGGGGTTGGGATGGATCTTTGCACAGAAATTAAATGTAGTAACTGAACTTACATTAATATAAAATCAGGCTACTGATGAGTTTTTCTAATGAAAAACATGATTATTTTGTAGCATTGTTTGGCAATATTTTAAAACGAGGTAGCTTACATATAGAGTTTATCTCTGTTTAAAAGGAAAAAAAGATACCTGGTATATAGCAAATGCTCAATAAATGGCTTTTGCTGCCAACAGCACCACTGTTGGTAAGGAGAAAATGTGAGAAACTAAATTTGAAGCTGTGTCAGCATGGCAGAAGATAGAGACCAGTAATGACCTTGCTTCTCCAATTTCTCCATTACCTCATCCTCATCCTTTTTTGAAAACCTTTCAGAAAAAAAAAATGGTGAGATTATGCTTTTGATTTTGTTTTTTTCCTCTGGGTATATTGATCATTGAGTTTTATTTTGTATTGAAAACTTACCTTGGAGTGTAAAAGCAACTTGCCCAGTTTATCCTTATGTTTTTCCCTTCTTTATTTTATGAAAAATCTCTTGGTGTGATTTTTAATTAAGAATGACTCTTGGTTCACTCATTAACTTAATCCTAAAAGTATATGTTTTCTTTAGATTTGTTTTATTGTAGTATAAAATATTGATTTAATTTGTTAAGATCCAAAACTAGATAAATACTATATAGGAATAGTGTTTACTTATTGGTCTCCTGCAAAGGACAAATACTTCCTTTATTCTCCTTTGCCCTTTTGTATGCTGGGATTCAGCCTGGAGCAAACATTTACAGAGTAATTATGTGCCTGAAACAACGGCAACAATGGTAATGTTGACACAGCTACAACTTTAGGTCCAGGAACAGGATGGCCACAATTAAGAGTAAAATTCTGAAACATTTTCATTGATTATTTCTGGGAAACAGCATCCCTCTGGGTTTCTCTTAATGTTTTTTCTTTAATTTATTTTTACCAGCTGGAGTTCCCTAGTTACGTGCTCTTATTCTAGCCAGCTTTCTCCACATTCACCAGAAATAATACAAATCTGAAAAAGTAAGAGAGGGAAAGTACTTATTCATCAGAAATCCCTGAGGTCCACCTTTACATAAAGTCTCTACATATTCCTCCCTGTGCCTTTTCCAAACCTGCTATTAATATTTCTCTGACTGCTACTGACATAAATAATCATATTTTTGTACCATTGACACTGAAAACACGTTGCCCCTTTGAGTTGCACTTTAAAAAAAATACACTGATGCTATAGAAGTTTTGAAAGCTGACAGGAGAGTACCCTCAGTCTTTAATGGAAAAGATTCCTACTAAGCTGATGTGAAGCACGTTCTGTCCTGTCCCCCATGGTCCTACCACAGGTCACTGTGTTATATGATGACCCCTTCTAACTGGGAAAAATCTTTTCAGCAATGAATCTTCTGTCAGCTATTTGGCATGGTTTTAGACTAGTGAAAATAATTTTAACCTACTTAAAATCAATGAATTTTATTAGAAATAATCTGGGTACTGACTATATTTATTCTTTCAGATAATAATTAAAAAATGGGCCATCCCTTGTCCTCTGACATTAAATCACACAGAGGAGTTCTTCCAGGTAATAATTTTTGGTTTGTTGTTGTTTGTACTTTTAAACTAAAAAGGGGAAAAAGGCAGACAAATAGTTTTTTTTCCTCATTAATGAAAAAGTAGTGGTTGTATGCATTTTGGAACTTTGCTTTGAAATAATTTGATTTGAAAGCCTAGTAATAATAAATTCATTTTTGTTGATATATTCTGACTTTTAATAGCTGTTGGTTTCTCTTTTTCCCCTCAATACTCTTAAACAGATTTCAAATGCTACAGATGATTGTAAACCAAAGCTCTTTCATTTCTCCAAAGAGGTGTGTAAGTTATTAACAGATACTTTTGGTTGATTTTTCACATTTCAAGTTTTAAGAGATTTGTGTAACAGGGTCTCTTAGGTCTTTGTACCTGTAACTAATTAATTTTCATGAATGTGCTAAGTATAGGATTGCCTACCAGAAGAATAATATTATTTAACACAGGGTGGCCCATTATGAAACAGCCACCTTTTTTTTTTTTTTTTTCCTTTGGCATGCCTTTAAATGGAGCCTGTTTCAAATGGGCCTCTGCCTAAAAGAACAGATTTACCGAATGTCTGGTCTGGCCAATAAGGTCCTCTGTGGATTCAGACTTCCTGTTGCCCTCTGGACTTGTAAAGCTAAATAGCCAATTACAATCAAAAACTCCTCCCCTGTGAGTGGAACTTTGGTCTGTAGCTAAACGGCCTCATCATTGGACCAGCAATTGAGTGCTGCCAATATATCTTCTGACCAACATTCCAAAGTTGAAATTTATGATGCCAGGAGTGGAAACTAGAAAACTTAAGTCCCTTGCCTTCTCTAAGAGCTGTAGGATACTCCAGGAGGCCTGCAAGAGCCCTGGAGCATCAGCGGAGGACACAGGAACTGTGATCTGGATGATCTCTGCTTTACAAATACTTGTAGAAGGGCACAAAGTCTTCCTTGTTTCTGCAGGCTTCTTTCCCTACATTAATTCTGCCAAAATGTGATTTTGTAGGTCCCAGGTAGAATCCCCTCCATTCATGTGCAACTCTGTACTGTAGAATGTTAGTGTTGTTACTCCTCCATGCAGAATTTTCCTTTATATCCCTAGTTTGTAAATGAGAAATATCTCTCTGGCTCCACAAGGGAGGTTACTACGTCTTTTACATGGTAAAGACCGCCATGTGCCTTAATGATCTAGGTAGAATAATTGACAAGCCTAGAAATTAAGCAATATATGGAACAGAGTTTGTGAATTAAACTCCCACTCCCCTGATCCACCCTCAGGAAATTCAACAACTTCCTTCCTCCTAGCCCCTCTCAGATATTTTAGGAGTCTAAGGCATTATATCCCCAAAATAGGTCTTCATCTGGAACCTCTTGCTGAAGAGCCTAAAGCTGGTTAAGGGAAAATATTTTTAGAGCAGAAAAGAGAAAAGTACAGGCCATTTTTTCATTTAGAGGGTAACTTATTTCCTTCATAGCTCCCTCTGGCTCTTGTTAAATATTCTAATAATAAAAACAAAACAAAATTTAAGCTTATGTATTCCATGAGATCTTAAAGAGTTTTTAGGTTTAGAATAAGTGATGCTCATTCTCATTAAAAGAGATCCTGATCAAAGATGCTTGCAGTACAAAGATGTAGTTAACACTTTTATTATTCCCTTGGATTGCATTGGTGAAAGCACATCCAAAATCATTAACCATTATTGCTGCTTACGATAGTAAGATGTATTTAAGTTGTGCATATGTTGGCAATGACTGAGAATTGCAATAAGAACATTTCTAAGGTGTTATTTTTATCTTATCTAAATATTATTTATTTTACCTAGATTATTTTTATCTTACCTAAATAATGTAGAAGTAGTATTGTAATAAAGCAAAATGGTATGGGAAGTCAGCCAGAAAATGTTCTGGCTAGTATAGCTAAGTAAAACATTTGCTGGTGACTTATAGGTATGTCTCTCTGAAAAGAAAAAAAAAAATCTTATAAAGTGATGACTCATGAAAAATTAAATAAATTAATTTTTTTTCAAAGAACTGACTGTTGTCGAATTGTTTCAATAGGACAACATTTAATAATTATCTTTTTAAATTTTTTTCAGAGTGCCTATGCTATACCAACCATGGCTTTTTCATTTCTCTGCCATACCTCAATATTGCCCATATACTGTGAACTTCAAAGGTACTATAGACTCCTGGAGTATTTTAAATGTATTAAGTATTTTTGTTTTTTTACCTGGAGGGCTTTCATCAGATAGAATGACATTCTCATTTGTGAATCCTTTTATCTCATCCCTGGATTCTAAGTGTTGGTTTAAAATGAAAGAAAACAAATCAACCAAGAGTTAATTCTAAGTTGAGAATGTTTCCTAGACGTGTAATCTTCCTGTGCTGATTTCACATTACTAATTCTGGTGTGCAGTTATTGATAGATTAGGTCTTGAATGACTGAGGAATCTTCTTGAATAATTTGGGAGACATTTGTTTGTTTAGCTATAATTCAGATCACTGACTGTACCTTTGCCATTTTTGTCTTTTAGTCCATCAAAGAAAAGAATGCAGAATGTAACCAATACAGCAATTGCTTTAAGTTTTTTCATTTACTTTATATCTGCACTCTTTGGGTACCTCACATTTTATGGTGAGTATATTCCCTTTTTTTTTTTTTTTTTGGTACTAGGACTTGAACCCAGAGGTTGTTAACCACTGAGCCCACATCCCCCGCACCCCCCACCAACTTTTAAATACATATTTTATTTAGAGGCAGGGTCCTGCTAAGTTGTTTAGGGCCTCACTAAGTTGCTGAGGCTGGCTTTGAACTCACAATCTTTCTGCCTCAGCCACTGGAGCCACTGGGATTTCAAGTGTGCACTACCATTCCCAGCAAGTATATTGTTTGATAGAGATGACAAAATAAATTATTATGTAGATGATCTCACACATTAACTATAGACTTTCTTTCTTCCTTTCAGTAATAAGTTAATTTGTTCAGGCCACCAGATTCTAGTGCAATATTGTGGTGCTAGGGGCCTTATGGAAGTGATTCTCTTTCTCTTAGAAAGGTGGATCAAGTTGAAGATTAATGACTTCATATGAAGATTTTCTTATATACATAAGTATATTTCAGGTTTGGGGACATTGATGTCTTTCTACAAAATAATGATTTTGGTTTTTTAAAATTGCATATTCAATATATTATTCTCTAGTTCAGAAGTTTGAGGATTGGGAGAGTAAATCATGATTGCAAAAGAACAAGTTGAGAAAAGGAAAGAATTTTACACTGGATTCTAGTTTTACACTTAGATGTCAGATATCTCTGCCTCCAGACTTAAAGATTACAGAATTCATCAGATGTGCATTCTGTGATTCACCATGATCTTTCTCCTTAATTCTCTTAAGGACAGTTTTAAATTCACAAAATAAAATTCTCTTGTATATATTTTGGAAAAATTCCCTTCTTGTTTGGTTGGGTTGTTTTATCTTTTGATAGGAACCTGAGGAAAAATTAAAATATAGAATTCTAGAACAAAAAAAAATGTAAGCTTTCTTTGTTTAATTTCTTGTAAAATTTGTTTAACTTACATAAAAACACATTATAATACAAGTTACACTCAATTTGTGAAATTCCACATACACGTTTTGGTTTATGAATGCTTTTATTACAATTCTGCAGGTAAATGACTGTTATTACTTGGATGATACTTAGCTATTAATGACTCTTATTTCTTGTTTGATAGTCTTGTGAACATGTTTCAGATTTTAGACATTCACAATGGGTAGTAATGTCATGACTAATAATGGCACTTTAGTTATTGCCCAGAGTTTTCCCAAGCCTAAAGTTTTGTGGCAGTGTTTACTTATACTGTTATATTTCTTCAGCCCTATGGAAAGAAATCTAGCAAATTTGTTTGAAATCTAGCAAATGTGGTACACATACCTCCTCTACTTTAACTAGCTATATGACTTTGCACAGGTTATTTTACCTTGCAGTAGCTTCATCTCCTAATCTGTCAAATGGGATAACTTCATAGGGTTGTTTTGAGGCAGAAATGAGTTATATGTAAAATGCACATGACAGTCAAGGGAAAATGCACATGACTGTGGAGGGACTGTCATGTGCATTAACTATGCCGCCTCCTCAAATGAAAGCTACTGCTGGAATTGTTGTTGTAACTTTCATTATTTAAGGTGCTCTTTTAGTACTGTACTTCTTTCTATTTTTCACAAAATAGTTTAAATATAACATTTCTGTATATGCCGTATTACCATAGCATTTTCTGTGGAAGAAAATTCTAATTGCTCTCTGTAGTCTTTATTTTCTTGCTGTCTCTATCTTATTTCAGCAGTAATAAAGGCCATCCCATACCTCTAAAATTGCATTTTTATATTGATACAGGATGAGAGTAGTAGAGCCCTTTGTGCACCTTCAAAAAAAAGCATTTTTTCCAATGTGAGCATGGTGCCCTGCCAGACACCCTACAAAGAAAGTGAAAACAGATTGTCAAGCATTTGTGATCATCACTAATCAAAGGAAAATTCTTGAATACATATGCTTTATTTTGGTTTTTCAATTTATTTATTTTTATACAGACGAAATCAATAATACTTTTCTGTTTCAATAAAACACTGAACCTCTTGATAATTCAAAAAGATTTAGTATAGCAGAATAGCTGTATTTTTAAAAAAATTAAGATTGTCCCCTGGCACAAATTCTACTGGTTATCACTTATCTGAAATTCTAGGGATTAGAATGTTTCAGATTTCAGAGTTTGAGGGATTTCAGAATATTTTCAGACTTTTGTGTTTAAAGAGTGAATTTTCAGATTAGGGGTATTCTGTCTGCATATTTTTAGGATTTTCAACATTGAAAAAAGTCCAAAAATACTGACCTTATTCTCCTCCCTACAGACAAGTAGAACTACCTCAGATGGCCTTACTAATTCCAAGATGACTGAGAAATAGTTACATTAATTGTATGAATCATTAGGTTCTTAGGAGCTGTATTAAATTGTGAGAAAGGAAGCTTAGAATGAATGGAACGTGGAGGAGTGATTGATGCTAATACATTTATTGAGCTAACATTTAAGTGTCAGATAATTTACATATATTGTCTAACTTCATCCTTATAACAACTCTGCAAGGTAGAGTTCATTTAGGCTGAGTAATTAGGTCAGTAACTGTAGCTAATGAATAATGGGGTCAAGATTTGACAATTTTGTTTCTCTCCAAATCTAGTGCTTTTATTAACTGTGCTGCCTCTCAAAGATCATGTTGTCGAACCCTCCTTCATCCCAAATTTTTAATAAGTGAACTTTTGTGAAAACCTGGCTCATTTAAGATCCAAGCATCGTATATATAAAAATCTCCCTCCCTCCCTCCCTCCCTCCCTCCCTCTTTCTTCTCCTTTTCCCTCTCTCTCTATCACCATTTACTCATGCATTATTGTTGCTTAGAAACAAAGCCTGAAGGATTTCATCATGTGAATGAAATGTTTGCTAGATAAGCGTTTGCCTTATTATCAAATAAAATGTTTATTGTCTCTCACTTAATCCCATCCCATAATGCAAATTCTCCATTTTATATAATGGAGAAATGTACCTCTAAGAAAAGTCACACTGTAGGTATGTAGATGATAGATAAGACAGATAACTATATGTATAGATAGATGCAAAGATATAAAAGTAATTTCTTGCCAGGTACAATGGTGCATGCCTATAATCCCAGCAACTCAGGATTATAGGTTCAAGGGCAGACTCAGCAATTTAGTAAGACCCACAGCAACTTGGTGAGACCCTGTCTCAAAATAAAAAATAAAAAGGACTGGGGAAGTAACTCAGTAGTAAAGCACCCCTGGGTTCAATCCTTAGTACCAAAACAAAACAAAACAAAACAAACAAAACAAAACAAAACAACAACAACAAAAAAAAACTCCTCTCCAAAGGAGAGAAAGATACAGAAGCTACTTTAGTCTTTACAGTGTTTCTCTTTAGTATTATTAATCATAAGCAAGAAAAACCTTCTATGTGTCTTTCTAAAAGGACAGCAAGAGCTCTGTCTTATGGAAAGAAATTGCTAATTGAACCTGAGATCTTATCTAAAGGGCTGGCCTGGAGTTAAAGCTTTAGATTCATTTTTTCAGGTGAGCAGCTAAAGCCCAGAGTAATGAAGTGACCTGTCACAGAATTAAAGGCAGGTTTCCTGAATGCTAATCCAGTATTCTTTCTGCTACTTTATGATAATCTTAATAAGCTTCAGACTCTGTTTGACAATGTGTGTTAAACAGGACAGCCTCTTGACTTTAATGGCAGATAGAACTTGCAGAGATCACCAGCAGGTCCTCTTTGAGATTTGTGAAGATTTATTGGAATCCAGAGAAGCGTGTTGTACTCTATCCCTTACATATGTTACAGCTCAGCTAAGAACACAGAATGACTGACTCAGAAGAAAGGTTTTCATCCTGGGAAAGTAGAAAGTGGATGTGACATATATTTTGAATTTGTAATAATCTCGTACTTCAGGCTTGTGTAGCTACTTGGAATCCCTTTATCCAGAACTCCCAAGACTTAGTTAATATCTAATTTTTGTAAGATTAAAGGGACCTATAAGTATATACAAAAATTAATAATATTGGCTCTAATTACAGATGTTAAAGCATTATGTGGTGAGGAAGAGAAAAGTGTTCTCTGGTGAGCCAGGCCACTGCCCAAATGTTGCATAATAAGCAGCCTTTTAAAATCTATGAGGTTGTTAAGCAAGAAGTGTTAATAGCTTATTTTATGATTCAGAAAATGGAAATAAAAGAGTTTGCCATATTTCTCGAAAAACTCCCAAGTATCTCACAGATTTGGAAATAAAATCCAGATTTCCTGGCTCTTCTTAGTCCCCTACCTGAGTCCCACATTGTGTAAATTTTTTCTATAATACTTTAGACAACTCATTTCTTTCCCATTTCCATTATCACTAGTCTAATTCAGATTCTCATTACCTTTCAGTGGTTATTATTATCCATGTTTTGAGTTTTTTTCTTCCAGTCAATACTTATGCTTAGTTCAGATTATAATAGTCTCTTTCCTAAGCCAATATTGCAAGTCTGTGACATGGCAGATTGGTGTAAACCCTACACAAAACTTTATTCCTAGGTCTTCAATGCATTTCCAGCCCTGTCTCCCACTTCCCTCTCTATCCTCCTACATGTTATTTTTGCAGCAACTACAGTGCTGACTGGAATTCTCATTTTCTCAGATATACATTCCCTTTGCTACTTCAAGACTTCCACTTGTGCTGCTTCTCGCTTCTAGAGAATCTCTTTTCCCACAGCTTTGAATGCCAGCACACAGACATTGACTCATTTAATGTCCTGGTAACTCTATAGGTCAATGTATTATTGTCCCCATTTTAAAGATGCAGGAACTGAGTCTCGGAGAAGTCTCTACTAAGTGGTAAAATTTGAACATTGCTCTGTGGTCTTTAGAATCGCCGTAGCTCTTCATTTGAACCTTCTACTACCACTTACATGTATTTATGTGTATACACACTTTGTAGTATGTCTGTGTACTCTTGTCTTTCTCCCCCTTTAAATTATAAGGTCCTTGAAAGCAGAGTTATATTGAATTTTTAAAAATTCTGTCCCCAAACACTTTACATCCAAACCAGAACAGGTCCTACAGCTTTACTTTTATCATTACTTCCATATTTGAGACCTGTTTTTCTCTCAGAGATCTTTTCTAACCCCTACTTTTCATTCTGTTCTCCCCACTTCTGTGGTATATACCTCCTTCTGTTCCCTCCTGGACTTGGCCTTTGAGAAACAAAGAGATCTTGCTATGAAGCTTCCTACGCCCTTCATTCTTGGTGAGAAGGGCCTTATTTTGTTTTGTTTTGCTTGCAGAGTGAATGAGAAGTAGAGAGAAAGGGTCAGGGTAGCTTTTTCCATCACAGTCCTTGGTAACCTTACCAGCACTAGAGATTCAGAAAGCTGTCCATGTTGGTGATGTTGGAGTGATCCTCCTTACCTAGTCCTTTCAGCTGATGGAATATGGTATGCTTGTTATGTTTTGGGTGTGGTTTGCCCTCCAGGCTTTCATGTGGGAGAAGTTTGTTCCCCAATGTGGTGATGTGGGAGGTGATGGAACCTTTAAGAGGTGGGGCCTACTGAGAGGTCCTTAGGTCAGTGGGGACCCAGCCCTTGGAAGGAAATGCTGGTCTCCTGAAATGAGTTCCTATAAGAGTAAGTTGCTGTAAAGGTCTCAGCCGGCCCCCTGAATTGTTCTTTGCCTTTCTGTCAGTTGACATGATCTCTTCCCCCGTCTCACATACTCCAGCCCTGTGGTGTCATCCACCATGAAGTGATATAGTCAGGGGTCCCTCACCAGATGCTAAGTGGACTTTCAGCCTCTAAAACTGTGAACTAAATAAACTCTTTTAAAAAAAAATATGCCTCAAAGCATCCTTTCTACAACCTGTACTCTTAAATTAAAAAGCACCATCCGATTTTTGGTGTTTGTGTGTTTGTTTGTTTTATGGAGGGCAGCGGTTGATTACCAGGATTTGAACTCAGGGGGTCTTAACCACCGAGCCACATCCCCAGCCCTTTTTATATTTTATTTTGAGACAAGGTCTGGCTGAGTTGCCTCGGGCTTTGCTAAATTGCTGAGGTTGGCTTTGAACTTGCAATCCTCCTGCCTTAGCCTCCAGAGCCCCTAGGATTACAGGTGTGCACACATCGTTCTGTTTTAAGTACTAACCAGTCTTTGCCCTCTGACACTGAAATGGCAGTGTTCTTGAACACCTGCACTCTTCTTCAGCTGACTTGGGGTGAGGGGAGACATTGTGAGTATGGAAGAACTCCGTGAGGCAAAAAGCCTGACTGCTGCCCTGGCTTCCAAGGAACTGTTTCCCTAACACTTCATTCTTTCACCAAGGATGAATCTGCAGATGAAATGTTAACAAAACTGGTAATATGCACAAAACACTGTGAGATATGAGAAAATGTCATGGTATTGATGTGGAGGTATCAGTTTGGGCATCCCCCCAAACACTGGATGTATAACACTGCCAGCTCTGCTCCTTTGTATTGTGTCATCTCAGAAAAGTGATTTACAGTTTTAAGTTTACCTGCTTTTATTGCAAACTCAACATTACATGAGAAAGCAACTTTATAAGAAAACAACTCCAGCATTCAAAACCCTCAGATGGTAGAAAAGATCTAAAAAGATATTTATTTAAACACACATTAACTGTCAATTTTGTAGGTGTTGCCTGTCCTGGTTTCAAATTCATTTTTTTTTAAAAAGGAATATAGGTTTCAAGAATATATTTAATGTCTTTGTATTTCATGGAATAGGGAAAAGGCCAGAGATGGATTTGGTAATGGGAATCTAAATCTATTAGAATCCATTAGTGCAACAGAAAATGATTTTGCTATTATTGACATCTTAGAACAGAGTTTATAATGTGATCCTTAATATTGTTTTTTTTTTATTTACAGACAAAGTGGAGTCAGAATTACTACAAGGTTATAGTAAATACTTGCCACATGATGTTGTTGTCATGACTGTGAAGTTATGCATACTATTTGCTGTGCTTTTGACAGTCCCTCTAATCCACTTCCCTGTAAGTATGCTTAAAGATTTTGTTGCTTAGTGTAGTGGCTCCCTAATATGGCAACACTAATTCTTTGCAGACTAGAACCTTTGAATCACGTCTAGTCTTGTATATCTTATTCATTTGTCAAGTAATTGATCAAAGACCTCATACTTGCATATGGCCCCATGAAAGCACAAAAATAACAGTGAACCACTAAGCTAATTTGTGCTTTCTGAGATTTAGTTTAGATTTACGTTCTCCCACAGCATTGTTTCCAATTTAGAGACTGTAGTTCTAAAGTTTTCCTCCCCCCTTTTCTGCATTCTACTTTCAAGAGAATATGCATGAAAGAGGAAAAAGTCAAGTCAGCAAAAATAAGTTTCTACTGGTTTACTGTAGCTTTATTTTCACATAGACATGCTAGTTTAATCTCCCTCAAAATATTTTATTCTCTCTGGAATTATAATTTAAGGGGCAGAACAGATTTTCATTCTGCATCTCGTTGCTATACATAAGAATCTTAAGAATTTCTGAGAAAGTGAAAACAAAAACTTTGGATAAAACTGCCTCTGCATGGATATCTTGAATCTTACAGTGAATTTTTTAAGAACTGGGCCTTCAAGATTGTCCCTCCCTAAGCATACTGCAGTGCCAAGAGTGCAACAGGGGTTGGGTACCCTTCCATGGAATGTGACCACCTGCCTAGCTATGGGCTATGTAATGAACAATTATTAATATTTACATGTGTGAAACAGATAATATAAGATCAAGTAGAAAGTGATATTTCTTTTTCATGACATAAGAGTTTTTTCTGTTTTAAATCATTTGTTTTTCTGTTGACTTTAGTGAAAATGATTCTTTGAAATCTCATCACACAGTGTTATTGTTGGTAATTTAAAAAAAAAAAAAAAAAAATTATACAACCTAAAAAAATTGTCTGTGGAATATTTTCTCTAGAACTAAAGCAATGTAATTTTTATGAGCTCATGTAGAATGTTTTATGTGATAAACAGTTTATGTGTATAAACACTTTAATAATTTATGCTATAGTTTTGGATCTAAATGGTTTGGGGGCCTAGAATATCATGGTTACTATTCATGTGCTTTGCTAAGCAAATATTTTACCCTTGATGCTTCCTCTTTGCTTAAGTCTGTTTCCTTTTCTCTTATACAGGCCAGAAAAGCTTTAATGATGGTGTTTTTCTCTAATTTTCCATTCTCGTGGATTCTCCATTCTTTGATCACTTTAGTACTCAATATCATCATTCTTTTACTTGCAATGTATGTTCCTGACATTAGAAATGTATTTGGTGTAGTTGGTAAGTTTTCCATTTCAAAAAATCCACATAATAAGATGGATAAAATTGTTACTCCACCTCATATCTGAATCCAACATCTTTTTTTTCTCCCCTCCAACTTGTAGGTGCCAGTACATCAACATGTTTGATTTTTGTATTCCCAGGACTATTTTATCTTAAACTTAGCAGAGAGGATTTTCTTTCATGGAAAAAGCTTGGAGTAGGTTGTTTTTATTTGTTTCATTTAAGACTTCTTTTTTAAGAAATAACTTGTCATTTGATATTATATATATCAAAAAAGTCAAAATATTATAAAAGACATTATTGGGAAGGATGAAGGTTTATGCAATACTGTTAATTGTTCTTTTATCTTTTTTATTTCCACAGGCTTTTGTTTTGCTCATCTCTGGAATTTTGCTTGGGAATTTTAGTTTAGCACTCATTGTGTTTGATTGGATTAATAAATGAAAAAATATTTTCCTACTTCTTATGAAGAATCATTTACCTACATAAACAAGATGGAATAGCTCTGGAAGGTCCCTTGGATGAAAAAATACACTTTCATGGGAAGCATTACAGAAAAGCAGAGCATAATGGCAGTGTTCAGGGAAAAGTAGGAATATAGCACTTTAATCAAAATAAGAAACAAACTCAAAATGCTCTTAACTATTTTTCATCAATGTTTTGTTTACTTGGGACTTTTAAAAAATCATTGGACTTTATTTTTTAGAGTAGTTTTGTATCTTCAGAATTATTGAGCAATTTCTCCTATTATTAACATCGCGTATTAGTATAATACATTTGTTACACTTAATGAGCCCATTTTGAAACATTATTAACTAAAGTTGGTAGTTTACCTTAGGGTTCATTCTGAGAAGCCACTAGCAACCACTGGCTCTGTTGTCTTTTTCCTGTCTCCATAGTTTTGCCTTTTCCAGAATACCATCTGGTTGGGATCATATAGTAGTATGTGTTCTTTTCAGACTGACTTCTTTTGTTTGTTTAATTATATATAATTAAGTTAATTCTGTATCTTCTTGTGACTTGATAGTTCATCTCTTTTTTAATAATATTCTAAATAATATTCCATTGTGTGTATGTACCATAGTTTTTTTATCCCTTCTCGTATTGAAAGACCTTTTGATTGCTTCCAAGTTTTGGTAATTGTGAATAAAGTTGCTGTAAATCTTTGTGGTACAGATTTTTATGTGGACGTGTTTTTAGCTTTGGGGAATAAATACCAAGGACCACAGTTGTTGCATTCAGTGGTAAGAGGCTGTTTAGTTCTGTGTTGTTTTGTTCTTGCTTTTTGTTCTTGTGGTGCTAGGAATCGAACCTAGGACCTCATGCCTGCTAGGCAAGAGCTTTACCACTGAGGTGCACACCCAGGTTCCTGTTCAGTTTTTTTAAGAAACCACCAGTTGCCTTCCAAAGTGTTTGTAAGATTTTGCATTCTCGCCAGCAATGAATGAGAGGTTCTGTTATTCCACATCCTTGCCCAGCATTTGGTATTGCCATTGTTTTGAGTTTTGTCATTTTAGTAGGTGTGTAGTGTTATATCTTTTTTTTTTAATTTGCAGTTTCCTAAGGACATATGTTGAACATCTGATCATATGCTTATTTGACCTTAGCTTGTTTTCTTTGGTGAAGTGTCCCTTCAACTCTTATGCCTGTTTTTTAATTGGATTGTTTTCTTATTGTTGACTTTTTTTTTGTGGGGGAGATACTGGGGATTGAACCCAGGGCACTCCACCACTGAGCCACATCCCCAGCCCTATTTTGTATTTTATTTAGAGACAGGATCTCACTGAGTTGCTTAGGGCCTCACTAAGTTGCTGAGGCTGGCTTTGAACTCACGATCCTCCTGCCTCAGCCTCCCAAATGCTGGGATTACAGGTGTACGCCACCACGTCCGGCTTTATTGTTTACTTTTCAGTATTCTATGTATATTTTGGATGCCTGTCCTTTATGAGATAATTGTTTTACAGAGATTTTCTCTAACTTTGTGACTTTCCTTTTTAATTCTCCTAGGAGTATCTTTCACAGAGCAGAAGTTTTTAATGTTCTTAAATATATTGAGCCAATTATTACTTTGTTTTTAAGAAGTATTTTGAGTTTATATAAGAATCAACATATACAATGTTGATTCTTAGCTTTGATTCTTAGCTTATGGGTGAATGTTGTCACCATCAATCACTAACAATACAACTGTTAGATTTTTCCACTTGGTATTTTGCCCTACCTTCAAATCTTATCCAAAAACTTTTGAGATTTTCCTGTTATTATGTGTATTGGAAAGTTTTTTTTATCACTTTGTCACTAAAACATGTAACATTCTACTTGGCAAACAGAGACAAATACTGATGACTTAGATTATATTTTGTTTGTATGTTGTAAATCGTTGCAGTTTCCCTATTGACATGGCTAACATCTGGTTGGAAGCCAGAAGCTAGGGCTCTTCTGTCACATGGTTAGCAGTTTATGGAAGCCAGGCTGTATCACTGAAAATGTAATCCTGTCTGAGTCCACATGTAAAGTAGGGAATTGCATGCAAAGTACCAATTTGCATATAAGGAAATGCACACTTTTGCAGGTGCCCTCTTTCTTCTAACCTAGAAAATAGGCTGCAAAGTTGACAATTGAGCCTTTCAAAAGAGAAACTCAAAGGGATACTGTGGTGGCAACTTGAGAACATATGGTATAATGGGAAAAGGCGAAGCTTTAGAGCAGGAAAGACTCAGCTCCAGATCTCAATGAAAGACACACTACGTAACCTCTCTAAGCCTCCACTTTCAAATCTGTAAAATGGAGGTAATGCCTGTTATAGAGGGTGGTATTGAGAGGGTTAAATGACCTTCTGTATACTAGATGCAGACCAAAATGGGCTTCTCAGTTGACTAGATGTTTGTCCCCTTTCTCTGACCTTTTGTCTGTACCTATAAAATGAAATTACATTGAACCTAGAACATGGAAATATATCTTGAATTTTTCATCTTCCCTCTTGTACAACTACTCGGAATCTTTTTCTAGCCTTCACTCGCAGGGGAGCCGGCTCCAAAGGCACTCTTTTTAGTGCTTTCCCACAGTTCCACCCAGCTGTACTCCCATCCTAATGCCTTCCTGAAACCAGGCACTTAGCAGAGTCCCAGGGGACAACCAGGCAAGGCCTCCCATGAAGCTTTAGAGCCCATCAATCTGATAGGTTACTACTTGTACCCACTTTTTCTGTTATGAAATTATGGATCCAAGTGGATGTAGGTCTTCAGCTGCCTAAATAAATCTAACTCCAGTAATACTCCTCCCCCCAAAAAACAACTAAATTCACAACAGATGCAAAGGATGCCCCCCCAGGGGAGAACTTAAGTGTGATGACAGCTGTGCATCAATTAATACATTTGTCATCTCTCACGAGATAGTGTGGAAGGAGGCTTGGCAAAAGGGGCTCATAACCTGTGGAATGCTCTGCAGAAAGCTTAGTTAATATCAAGAAAAATAATTCTTGGAGGTGTTCATTTTCATTTTATTTTAATATTCTGCCCTATCTAGGTACCTGTTTGGAGACAATATTCTCTGGGAGCTTGCAGGGTGGCTGGTGAAAGCAGCGTGCCCTGCACTGGTGTTACCAAGGCACCTTGTTCAAGTGCCCCTCGCCTTTCTTCTGGAAATGTGGGCCTTCTATGGGCTTAATGTTCATAATTTATTAGGTAGTAACTATTTAAAATAAAACTAAGTAAAGCACGAATTACATACTTTTAGAACATTCAGAGACTTGTTTGCTAGATTAAAAGACAAAATACCAAGACTATAAATTACTTTCATATGTTCAATGTTTAAATTATACATTTTTTAACAGAATGTTTACTCATGAGCTTAGTATTTAAATGGTTAAAACAAGCCTTTGAAGTTAACACTCCATTAAGATGAATGGGGGTAATTCACACCTCTGCTGGTGCTGTATTATTTCAGTCTGGCTGGGGAGAAAACAGGACAGCAGTAGGGTGATTTACTGTGTGAAGGCCCTTTAAACACCCAAGGTCTGGAAATCTTTGTTGTATCCCCGCCCCCCCACCTTTCCATCTACACGGGAGATCTGAAATTCACTAAAATCTAGGTGTAGAACTGAGGTCTTAAAAGGACCATAGATTCTCTTCTCTCGGGCAGTTCTGCATGTGGCATTTGTTGGGTTGCAAGTCACCAAATCAACCTTCCTCTTTGTTTGATCCTATACTATAATGTTCCTAACAGCATTTTGTAAACCTCAGCTTAGTACCCTGGTAAAGTCACCAATGGAAAAGCAGAAAATCCATGTTCAGATAAACTTTATGCTTTTAATGGGTTATGAGGTAATCATTGGCCTTCTTGTTCTCCTAAAAGCATTTTCATTTTTGCAAAATCTCGTTTGTCTTATTTCCCTACATATAAAGCATCTACCTTTGAGAACTTTTTTCTTTCCCATATCCTGGATAGTGAAGTGAGTATAGATCATTCATGAAAGTTTCCTTTCTTGCTCATTGTGTCCATTGTATCAGTACTATTTTGTATTTGAAATGTGTATACCACTCTTTGGGAGTGCTACAATCATTTGACCTTGAAAAGGTTCATTTTGGAATCCAGGAATAAGGTTATCTTAACACAAATAAAATGGCGAATATTATGTGAGATGTTAATGAGTTTAAAATATCTCTTTTTAATGTGAACAGATTTTTCTCCTCTTTCTCTGTCCTATAGTCTGCAGGATCAGGTTACCGGATAACCTTTGGGTAGCAGGGTGTGGAGAGGGTTCCTTCTCCTGCTGTCTGGAGTGCTGACATTGCCAGTACAATTTCAGAGACAGAAGATAGATGCTAGAAACAAATTGACTGAACTCTATTAACTTTACCCTGTTTTTCTTCTTGGCATATTAATGGTACTCTATGCCTGCATTAGAATTAGCCCTATATTAAGCATTCTTTGCTTCCTTTACATTTTTCTTTGTGGATTTTAGATGTCATCTTATTTAACCTTAGAATGTCTTAGAATCTTCTATAGTACTGAGAAATTTGTTTTCTAATTTATATGCACACATAATTCATTCTTCTACCAGTGCTTTTCCTATAGTCTTTCTATAACAAGGCAGGAAAACAAAATTTGGTGGAGGATGAGTAAAGATATTTTGAATATGGTTTCCTTGCTTCAGTAATAATTCTTTTGTTTTGTTTCTTACTCTTCCTAAACAATCTGATATATGTTTTTACTATCATGATGATCTGGTGTCCTAGTTCCTGGGTTGTCAGTCAATACAAGCAATTATGAAGAGCAGGAAGACTCATTCTGGCTGATGGCCAAGTGGACAGGTGGAAGTGAAAGCCTTATTCACCCATGGGACAAAGTAGATGGGTGGAGAGGAAAATTGAGTTGCCAGGAGTGGGGGACTGGGGGACAGATGGCTGAAAAGACATTGTAACATGGGATGCTGTAAAGAAAACAGACTTGCAGAAAAATATTTCTCACTTGTTTGAATGCATATAGATAGATAGATAGATAGATAGATAGATAGATAGATAATATATACATATTATCTATATATATATATATATAATCTAATGTTCATCTGTGGGCTGATGTACAAACAAAGGGATTGGTTAATTCACTCAGCAGATACTTAATGAATACATGTATCTTAGGAGTTGTGCTAGCCCTAAGGTTGTAAAGCTAAATAAGACATCTGAGAAGAGCTCAGATACAACTTTGAGTATTCTAACTGAATCTGTTCAGATAGACTCGATGAGTGAAACTACTTAACAAAGGAAAAATTATACATACATTTTTATATACATATGTATAATTTGTGTGTGTGTGTGGTGCTGGGGATTGAACCCAGGGCCTTGTGCATGCAGGGCAAGCACTCTCCCAACTGAGCTATATCCCCAGCCTACATATGTATAAAGAAGACTTGAAATCAAACTTCCCTGGTGTTCAAATCCCATCTCCTCCTCTTTCATATTTTTACAAGTTACTTTAATTTTCTTAGTTTAGTGAAGATATTGAATATTTAAAGGCTGAGTTTTCTTTCTGTCAGGAGAAATACACCTTGTTTCATCAGGTTAAGTACTGAGATATTTGGGGAAAGCTTGAGTAAGGTGCTAAGCACTAAATAAATGCACAATTTAATTAATTACTTGACTATTCCACACATGACATGGCTTCTAGCCATGTGTCTCTTTTCCCTTCTCTCTCTGCTTTAGCCCCTTAGGCAGCAGTCCAATGATAAAATAGTACTCTAGAAATATTCTGACCAATACATTTATTCTCATTACTGATGTATTCTTCCCCCCTAAAGTAGTTTTTATTGTTTTATAACAAATACTATCAACATTTTACATCAACTCTTTTAGCAGAAACATTACACTTTTGGAACATAAAGGATGTGATCAGCAAGAGCTCCAGGCCTTTTTCAAGTGAGTTGTCAGATTCCTAGACCCCTCTACTTAAGCTGTTAATGTAAATGTTTTAAATATGAAAGAATGTGCACACATGCACTGCTATGGCCCCCAAAGGCCCACATGTTAAACGCTAGTCCCTAGCTTGGTGCTATTGGGAAGTGGGGGAATTTTAAAAGGTCGGGCCTAGTGGGAGGTATCCTGGTCCCTGGGAGCATACCCTCAAGGACCTCGGGACCAAGCCCCTTCCTCTTTTCTCTTTTGATTCCCAGATGCCACAGGCGAGCATCTTCCTCCACCATGTGCTTCCTCCATAATATACCTCCTTGCCACAGGCAAAGAAATCTCCAAAACTGTGAGCCAAGATAAACCTTTTTTTGGGGGGAGGCGGGAGGATCAGGGATTGAATCCAGTAGCACTTAGCCACTGAGCCACATCTCCAGCCTTTTTTAATTTTTATTTTATTTATTTATTTTTTTATTTTGAGACAGGGTCTCACTTAGTTGCTTAGGCCTCAATAAGTTTTGAGGCTGACTTTGAACTTACAATCCTCCTGCCTCAGTAAAGGGCTAAGGAAAATATTAAAGATCTTTCCTGTCTATGTGCCGCTGTGGCCTGAGCACACCCTTCATGGAACATCTAAAGAATGCTGACTTCTCAGTGATTTGGTTCATTCACAAGAACTCAGAGTCATTCACTTATCTCAAGCCTATCACTCCCTTCCTTTGGGGATCTTACCAGTCCTTGGGGGGATGACGTGTCCTTGAAGGAGTCACCAGGTCATGCCAGTTGTTAGAATGGCGCTTACCTTGTTCTAATTTGTATTTAAGGAATGAGTCTCTGGGAATGAGACTTTGGAGAGGAGGATCTGCCAGGGACTTCCCAGTATGAACCCTGAAAAGCT
>JAJEJO010050663.1:0-42651 GCA_020662805.1 Glaucomys volans | reverse complement strand
CAGCAGGGAGCAGACAGGAGATCAGGAATGCATAAGGGAGGTTGAAGTGAACCCAGAAGTTGCCTATCATGATCTTCAGAGTGTCCTTGACTAGAGTGACTGAGATAGGTACAAAGAAAACTGCCTGGTGCAGATGGCCTCCAAATACCAGAGAGTGAGAGAAAGCTCCCTTTGCTGTTGGCACCTCATGAGAGCTATTGGGAAGACACTTAGAGTGTCTGCACAGGAGTATCTGCACTCAGGCCAGATGCTCAGTAATTCATATTCATGGTGGCGAGGGTGAAGCACATGGAGGTTTAATCCTATGCCCTAAAATTTGATTTTGCACTCCAGAGATCCAGATGTCCAGCAGGGACTGGTATCTCTCTAGCCATGGGAGGTGTTGATCAAACCACAAATACCAACTGGCAGAATGAAGATCAGCCAAGCCTACATTCTAACCACTGGAACTGCTGATTTAGAACCCAGCACTATTCCTGCTACAGGATGACACAATTTGTCAGCATTCCCCACTCTACCCCTCCCTGTACTGGGAGGTGGGAAGCTGAGAGCTACTATAACCAACTGTGGCTCCCAGCTACAACAACTTGCAGCTGGGTGGGAGAACAGAGCCATTGTCTGAACAATCTCCAGCCCTTGACTTGCCACACAGGTAGCAGAGGCCAACAATAAATGAAAAAATGAAAACCCATCCCTGTCAATACTTTTGAGTACCTCAGCGGAAATAATTCATTTATTTCTCATTTTTTTCCTGTTATCTCCGTTTTCACTTTGTATTCCCATTTTTAACTCTAAATTTTTCAAATATGATTTCATTATATTTTATTATTTTTTAACATTTTCTAAAATATGTGCGGGAGTCTCTCTCTCTCTCTCTCTCTCTCTCTCTGTATGTGTTTTTTCACTGTGTACATAGGTTTGGAAAAAATAGTCATATCATTTTACTTTCATTAATAGTTTTCTTCTGCATTTCTTTAATCTTTAGGTTTGACTTACTCTGTATATAATTATATATGGGTTTGAATTGTTCTGATCTTACTTTGGCTGCTTGTTTGTACCTTAGGTTTTATTCCTCTTATTGCCCCTTCTTCATTGTCTTCTCTCACTAATGGCAAAATTTTCCTATTCCTTCTTCCTCTTTTTAAAAAATTACTATAGGTTAATTTTTATTTCTTTTTTGTCATAGCTGACAAATGCTACATATACCTATGTCTTCTTTGTTCACTTTTTTAAATATTTCAAACTTTTTCTTGCCTTAATACCCTATTTTCTCTTCATGAAAGAAACTGGAATCCCACTCTCTAATACAATGGTATATTTTTGCAATTCCAGCGCCATTCATCTTGCTGTAATTGTTAACAAAGTGAATTTTGTAGTCGATACCTACTGTTTAATGCCTGATGTAATTCATAGTTCTTTGTTTGTTTGTTTGTTTGTATTGATGTTAACTGCTGACCCACCCATTCCTATATAGGTTGTGGTTAGTGTTATTGATGTCAAAGTAAACACTGGGCATTAATATCCAGACTGTACATTCTGTTGCTAACATTAGTGTAATTACTGACTCCCCTCTTCCTCTAACAGGGGCTGGAAAATGACTGAGACACTTCAAGGTCACAGAGTAGAGATCCTTCTGCCAAGCAACACTCACAACTCAGCCAAGTAACTGGAAATCTCACCCCACGTATGGTTTAGCCCCATCTGAGCCTCAATGATTCCTCAACACGTAGAACTGGGAAGACAAAAACCTGAAACTAACAACCAAGTCCCAAAGAAGAACAACCAAGGGGAATCTCAGGTCCCATTCCTGCACATCTACTTATATATCAGAAACAGAGAAATATCAGAACAAAAAGGATAACTGCAGACAAAGGGACACATGTAAAAGAGGAAAGTAAATCCATTTCATTTGATGTGAAAGTCTAAGATCTCAGAAAATATGAGGAAACAGGCAATCCTTTCACACACACTCACAATCCTCCAACAAAGGATCCCATAGATATGAAAGGTTATGAAATTCCAGATAAAGATTATGAAAAACTAATCACTAAAGGAATCAAAGAGCTACAACATCTAAAAATTAAGAGAATAAATACAGATGAAATACCATATCAATGAAGAAATAAAGATATTGAAAAGAACAAAGAGTAGCTGTAAATGAATGACACAATGAATCATTTAAAAGTTCCCTTGAAAGCATCACCAACAGATAGATCTTCTAGGTTGTGTTTTTATTTTTTTATTTATTTATTTTTTTGTGGTGCTAGGGATTGAACCCAAGGCTTTGTGCATGCAAAGCAAGCATTCTACCAACTGAGCTATATCCCCAGTTCAAGAACTTCCAGTTTTGAAGACAGAACTTCAGGCCTTGAAGACAGGGTAAATAAGCTTAAATATCCAATATGCAATAAAGAAAAAAAATTGAAGACCATGATCAGAATATGCAAGAATTCTGGGACAGCATCAAGAGAGCAAACCTGAGAATAACTGGGTTGGAAGAGAACGTGGAGAGACAGGGTAAAGACATTAAAACATTGTTCAAGTTTCCCCATATCAGAAATGAGGTAGACAACTACATATAGAAGGTGTATAAGACCCAAATGGACAAGACCAGAACAGAATTTCTCAAGGACATATCATAGTCAAAATACCTAACATAGAAAATAAGGAAAGAATATTAAAATCTGAAAGAGAAAAATATTAGGTCATATGTAAAGGTAAGCCAATAAGGTTTACTTCTGACTTCTCATATCAGACCCTAAAATCAAAGAGGACTCGAAATGAGTCATTTTAAGTTCTAAAAGAAAACAATGGCCAGACAAGATTGCTGTATCCAGAGGAGTTTCAAAATCAATGATGAAATAAAATCTTTCCATGACAAGAATAAACTAAAAGAATTCATGACCACCAAGCCAGCAGTATAAAAAGTACTCCAAGTTAAACTGTACACAGAAGAATCCCCCCAAATAGAAGAAGATCACTAGGAGAGCAACCAACCAAATGAAAATTAAGACAGAATTAAATATAGCAATCCCAGCCAAATGGCAGGAAACTATAAACACATATCCATAATAACACTGAAGTAAATGGTCTCAATTCCCAAAATCAAAGACATAGATTAGTGGAACGTATCAAAATCAAGATCGAAATATTTGCTATTTGCACTGGACTCATCCAATAGGCAAAGACATCTGCCCACTGAAGGTAAAAGGTTGAAAAAATTATTCCATGCAAATGCAGTCCAAAAACAAGCAGGAGTAGTTATTGAAATATCTCACAAAGCAGATTTCAAGCACAATTAATCAGAAGAGACAAAGATGGCACCACATAGGTAAAGGGAACAATTCAACAAGAAGATATAACAATAGCAAATGTATATATCCCAAATTTCAGTAGACCTAATTCCATATAAACAATAACTTCTTTTCATTAAATTTCACATAGACACCAATGCAATAATACTGCATGATTTCAACACACCCTTATCACCAATGGAGAGGTCTTCCAAATGTAAAATCAATAAAGATATTTTCAACCTAAAAAATAGTATAAATCAAATGGATTTAATGGCCATCTACAGAACATTTCACCCCCAAAGAACTGAATTTACTTTCTTTTCATCAGCTCAAGGAACCTTTTCCAAAATAGAACATATTCTAGCTCACCATGTTAAGTCTTAGTAAATACAAAAAACTTGTCATAATGGCATGCATAATGGAATGAAACTAAAAAGGAACAGCAATAAAAGTAATAGATATCACATAAACACATGGACATTGAAAAATACTCTCTGAAATGAATAATGGATTATAGAAGAAATTAGAGAAGAAATGAAGAAGTTCCTAGAAACAAGTGGAAAAAGAGATATAATATATCAAAATCTCTGCAACAGGATGAAAACAGTTCTAAGGGGAAAAATGATAGCAGTGAATGCCAACTTTAAAAAAAATGGAGAGATCCCCAATAAATAAGCTTATGCTCCATCTCCAGGCCTTAGAAACAGAAGAGCAAACTAATTCCCAAAACTGAAGATAGGAAATAATTAAGGTCAGAGCCCAAAATAATGAAATTGAGAATTTAAAAAATACATGTGATCAATACAACAGAGTTGGTTCTTTGAATAGATTAACCAGATTGAAAAACCCTTAGCCAAACTCACCAAAAGAAAAGGAGAGAGGACTCAAATGAACAAAATTAGAGAGATGGAAAAAAAGATGTTACCACAGATTTTTTTTTTTTTTTGAAATTCAGAGGATCAGCAGAAAGTATTCTGAAAATTTATACTCCAATAAATTGGAAAACCTAGAATACATTGGCTAATTTCTAGACATATATAACCACCCAAATTGAACCAGAAAACCTAAATAAAATAGAAAACCTAAATAAAATAATATCAAGTAATAAAATGAAACGACAATTAAGTCTTCCAAGAAAGAAAAGTCCAGAACCAGATGATTCTGAGCTGAGTTCTACCAGACCTTTAAAGAAGAACTAACACCAGTCTTTCTCAAATTTTTCCACAAAATTGGAAGAGAGGGAACACTTGCAAATCCATCTAGGATATCAGTATAACCCTGATATTAAAACCAGAAAATGATACATCAAGAAAAGAAAACTACAGACCAATCTTCCTGATGAAAACAGATGCAAAAATCCTTAATAAAATATTATCAAACCACATCCCAGAACATTTTAAGAAGATAATACACAGTGATCAAATGAGATTCTTCCCAGGATTGCAAGGTCTGTTTGACATGTACAAATCAAGAAATGTAATTCTCCATATAAATAAAGATAAGAATCATGTGATCATTTCAACAGATGCACAAAAGGCCTTTGATAAGAAGCAGCACCCATTCATGCTAATCCTGGAGAAACTAGGTACAGAAGGAATGTACCTCATCATTTTAAAAAGTATAGGACAAATCCAAAGCCAATTTCATACTGAATGGAGAAAAATCAAAAGCTTTTTCTCTACAATCAGGAATACAACGAGGATGTCCACTTTTACCACTTCTATTCAAGTGGAAACTCTAGGCAGAGCAAGTAGGCAAGGGCAGTAAATTAAAGGGATACAAATAGGAAAAGATGTCAAACAATTTGTTTGCTGATGACATGATCCTATATCTTAGAAGATGCAAAATATTTTACCAAAGGACTTTTTAGAGATGATAAATGATATCACCAAAGTAGCAGGTATAAGATCCACATTCATAAAGAAATAGATTTCCTATGGTTCAATAGTGATTCAGCTGAGAAGGAGATCAGGAAAACCACTTAATTCACAACAACCTCAATAAACAAACCAAAACAAAACCCCAAACAAAGACCAAAAACACCCAAAACCTTGGGAATTTATCTAACCAAGGACATGAAGATTAAAACTATAGAACCCCGAAGAAAGAAATGGAAGACCTCACAAGATGGAAAGACCTCCCATGTTCTTGAACAGGCAGAATTAATATTGACAAAATGGCCATATTGGCCATACTACCAAAAGTAATATATAGATTTAATACCATCCCATTGAAATACCAATGACATTCTTTACAGAACCAGAAAAAAATAGTACTAAAATTCATTTGGATGAATAGGAGACCCAGAATAGACAAAAAATCCTGAGCAAGAAGAGCAATGCAGGAGGCATCACAATATCTCATTTCAAATTATACTGTGGAGCTATAACAACACAAATTGCATGGTATTGGCATCAAAACAGACACAATCACCAATGCAATAGATTAGAAATCACAAAGACAAATCCACATAGATACAGTCATCTGATCCTTGACAAAGGGCCAGAAATATATGTTGGATAAAAGGCAGTTTTTTCAACAAATGATGCAGGGCAAACTGGATATTCTCATGTAGAAGAATGAAATTAGATCCCTATCTCTCACCTGCACAAAAGTCAAATCCAAATGGATCAAAGACTGAGGAATTAGACCAGAAACCTTGTGACTGCTAGAAGGCTACATAGGGTGGACACTCCATCCTATAAGTGCAGGCACTTGCTTCCTTAGCAAAACCCATAAAGCTTAAGTCAATACATATGATGCCATTAAATTAAAAAGCCTTTGCACAGCAAAGGAAATGATTAAAAGTGTGAAGAGGGAGCCTTCACAATGGGAGAAAATCTTTGTTAGCTGTTCCTGTGACAGGGGACTAATATCCAGAATATATAAAGAACTCAAAGAACTTAACACCAAGCTGGCATGATGGCACACGCCTCAAATCCCAGTGGCTCAGGGAGCTGAGGCAGGAGGATTGCATGTCCCATAGCTGGCCACAGCAAGTTAGTCAGGCTGTGAAGCAACTTAATGAAACCTGCCTCAAACTACAAAAAAAGAGGGCCGTGGATGGGGCTCAATTGTGAAGCATCTCTGGGTTCAAACTCTAGTACCAACACACACACACAAAACAAACCAAGCAACCCAGTACCTAGATAAGCATACAATTTCCAAGATTTGGGAAAATTTCAGTTGTTAGTTTACTGAATAGGTCCTTAACATAGACTGACATCTATTTTGTGTATAATTCTCCCAGAGAGTCAAAAGCAAAGAAAATGTTCCATTTCCTTAAAAAGCCAGGGGTAGGAGTCAGAGAGACTACCTTCTGCCCACATTTGGTGGCATTCTTCTGTTGCCAGAGCTTTTAAGACATAGAAGAGAAGTTCATATCATCTGGGGAAGGTTGAGGAGACATGATAGTAGAGGACATTCCACCTAGCCCTGAAGAAATAGTACTACTTGACTGGGTGGAAAAATTAATGTAAATGGAGAGATGAGCAGGAGCTAGAGCCATTATGCATACTGGTGTGGTGACAGCAAGCAGGCCCAGACAGTGACCACAGGCCCTGCAGGTCAGTTTAATGAGGAGGAGGATCAAGAGGGTCCATGGGAAAAGGGAGATAAAGGACAGTTTCATGGGGACAAATAGAAATTCCAAGAGAAAGCTCACCAGGAAATTTCTTTCTGCAGTTCACTGGAAAGGAAGAAAAAAAAAAAAAGTGGAAGAGACACGGATAGAAGTTAAAATTGTTTGAACGTAATTGTTTTTGTAAATTTTGTTTTGGGAGTATGACATTATTTTATATAGAAATATAATATTCTCTATAAATAAACAAAATTAAATTTTACAAGAAGTTATCCCTGAAAAGGAAAATGATTGAAATAGGGATATTTCAAATGTAAGAAAATTCCTTTTTGCTATTTTAAATTTTAATTTCATTCCTTATTTTTATTGGTGCATTATAGTTGTCCTAATGGTTGCATTTGTCGCTACATATTCACACACGCACAGTATAGCAAGAGAATTTGGCCAATATAATTGCTCAGTACCTCCTCTTTCTTTCTCCCCCGCTCCCCGCAGCCCCCACCCCCCGCCGCCCCGTCTCTACTGATCTCCCTTTGACACCCCCACCCACCTTTCTTTTCCTCTTAAAAAAAAATTCTAAAAAGCAGATATCACAGTAACTTGGAAACGACTGGACCTGTCACTGTGACTCAGGACAACCTGTGATAGAGGCATTTGTAGTAGGTAAAGGAGCTACATGGAGTTCATGGCGATTCCTAACTGGAAACGCAGGACACAGCCTGGGGTCCAGAAGTAAATGCCCTTGGCCGCGGGGAGGTGCACACCCTTCTCCAGCGGCTCTTTCAAGCTCCGGCCCGGGAGAGAAAGGCTCTGGCCCCACCTTCTGAGGACGGATTGGGGGACTGGGGACCGTCAGCAAGCCATCTCGCTCAGTCCGGCCATCTCGCTCCCTCCCATCCTGCCCTTACTTTTTCGTCTCTTTTTGGCTCTCCAGGCTCCCTCCAAGGCGCGGGATCCAGAACCTGCCTCGGGGACGTGGACCGGCGGACAGAACCCGCAGGGGAAGTCTGGGCACTAAAGAGGGGACGGAGGTGTCCCCGTAAGTTCCATCCCAAAACTCACCGTAAGTTCCATCCAGCAACAAACCGACCGGCGCCGCTAAAAGAAAGTGAGGCGGGAGCTGAGGTAGGACGGCAAGAAAGAGCGTAGCGCTAACAGCAGATGCCATGGGTATGGAGCTCTGGATTGGGGAGACCAGCGACCCGGGGCAGCCTTTTAAGCGGCTTCCTTCACCGTCCCCGCTCTCCTTCACCATTCCACTCCCTTCCTGCTTCTCCCGCTGATTGGTTACCGCCGTACCCTGAGACACCGCCTCTAGGAAGCATTCCTTGCATTCTGGGATTTTCCCTTCTGCTCCGCCAGCAGGGTGTCTTGGCAGCGACGTGGGGGGATCCCCGCTGGTTGCAGGTCCTGGCCTGGGTCCCACATCCTGGAACGGCGCGGGGCCGGGGCGCGTCCCCAGAGACTCCCACCGCCTCCTCACCGCCGGCTTCTGCTCTCCCAGCTGCAGTCGCCCCGCGGTCCCGGCTCTTACCGCAGAAGACGATGCTGTTCCCTTAAGGCTTGCCGAAAGAAACTTTTTTTTCTTCTTATTCTCTTTTTCTTTTGAGGTACTGAGGATTAAATCCGTGGCACTCAGCCACTTAGCTACATCCCCTGATCCTTTAAAAAAATTTTGACAGGGTGTCACCACATCATCCAGGCCTACCTGGAACTTGGCATCCTCCTGCAGCAACCTCCCAGAAGCTGGGATCACAGGCAGGTGCTGCAGTGCCTGGCTATGATTAACCTCTTAAAGCCTTTGGTCACTTTCATGGTTATCTCTAGACCCAATCATTTGAACATCCACCCAACCACCAGGTAAGCACCATTTAAATAACTTCAAATACACACTTCAGGTGCAGAGCAGGAAATGTTCCTATTAGAAGCAAACTTACTTCAAATCTTTTCTTTCTTTCTTTCTTTCTTTTCTTTCTTTCTTTCTCTTTCTTCTTTCCTAATTTGTTCTTTTTAGTTATACATGACAGCAGAGTGTAATTTGACATATTTATACAAATAAGGAGTCTGTCTTATTCTAATTAGGTTCCCATTCTTTTGGTTGTACAGATGTGGAGATTCACTATGGTATATTTCAAATCCTCTTTTGCTAAACAGTTTGTCTAAAGTCCCTCCTCCTCCAACAAACTAATAAACAAGCAACACCAGCAACAGTGATGAACAACATTGAAGCCTCTGACTCCTGCACTCCTGATGCAAATTAAAAATAGAGTGAATTAATATTTATTTATCTAAGTAAGGGTGTATGAACATAAAATGAGAAGCCAGCAGTGTGTATTTCTCATGAGAAAGTTTTGCTTTGTTAGTCATGTGCCACATATTGAATTTGACCTTTAAGTAAGCAGATAATAACTTTTACTTTCCTTTTTTCTAATTTTTAAATCCATAAGAATTTTTTCTTCTATCTCCCACAGTATTAAAATATTGCTTCTTTCAGAGGATGCTGTCCATTTTTGTTACTGTCAAAATATTGCATATCTCTTTATATCAGTAATCCTTATCTCAAAGGAATATGCTTGCTCTCTGCATGAGTTCAGCTCCTAGAACATTCTTACCAAGTACTGTTTGAACTCTACATTTCTCCTCTTGTATTTTGTAAAAATCCTTCATACAATTGTTTTGGTCTCCACTTTTGATCCAAAAGATGTGTCTTTCTGCTAATTACATGCAGTGTTCCTGTCATTGGTATTTCATGGTGAGTCAAGGTGCAGTGTAAGCAATGCCTAGTTTTTTCACAGATCTTGGATGAATCACCTGTTAGGTGATCCTTATCAGGAAAGAGGGTGGATTGGCCTATGAGAGTCAAAGTAGTGAATATGTGACCTGTGGTGAGTGATTGTTGAAATGCTAATGGTTAAGCACAAGTATCTGTTAGAATACATTGAGAGAAAGAAAAGTATTTACAAACTATTTTTACCTTTTTGATGTTGTTACCAGAAAGTTTCAAATTACATTTGTGACATGCACTAGACTTCTCTTAGAATTCTGATCTATAGCTTCTGTATATTTTGTGTTTCTAGTGTAAGTTTCTGCTGGTTCTCTTCCTTATTGTCATATATGCTTGATTATCATGGTCTATGTGTGGGATATGCTGTTTTAAAAGTTGCCATTGAAAGAATGTGAAGTTTAGGATATTTCCTTCCTCCAGAATTACTTTCATTGTCTTGTATCACACTTGGTAGCCATAAGTCCAGAATTCCTTTTACATTTCAGAGTTAAGATATTTTGGGCCATGCAAAGCTGGACTGCAGTCTGTCTGAAGACTGGTTATGCTCCAGTTCACCCTTACTCTGAGGGTCCAGTCCTTCAGGATCACTACCCAAAGGGTAGGAAATGTATCAGGGTCCCTGCTTTTTGCAGGTCCTCCACTTCTATCTTCTTGCTTTGCCTCAGGAAGCTATCCAACCCTGCATGAGTAACTAAGGGAGGGGTCCCATTTATTATCAAAAGACTGCTGACATCATTGCCACGCTCCTCTATCACAACCAGGAGGCCATCAAGTAAGGCTAGGAAACCACCATAATCAGTAACTCACCACAATAGCCGCAACACTATTGCTGGCTCCAGGATCACACTATGCCTATAAGAATCTGTACCCTCAGGATGGATACCACAGGCCCTGCTCTCAACCCCTCTAGGCCAGTGACTGTAGCCAGGACCTGTTTATGGTACAGCATAGAAGCCACATGTCTTCACAACAACCAGTGTGGCAGCAGGAACAACAAATGTCTGGCCTCTGCTCCAGCTATGCCACGTTTGATTGACAAAATCTAAAGCACCTCCAGGAGTTAGGTTGCAAATGAGTCTGGGAAATATAGTGTTTATCTTTTACACTGTCTCTGGTATACAGGGTACAGTTGAAAGAAGAAAGAATCACATCATGCTCCTGTTTCCCCCATCTACTCTACACTTGAAATTGCATTTAGTTATTGTTTGAAAATCTGTAAAAATAATATCATATCTTACTGATTTAATACACACACACATATGTGTATATAAAAGTATAGTATATCCATACTACATACACAATTACCGTAAAAGCATTAAGATCAGTAGTGATTGCAAGCTTGGGTTCCAGATTCCGTCTGGTGTTCAAAACCTGTGTTTGTGTGTGGTATGGGTATCCATGTTTCCTCAACTGAAATTCACCTTCTCCACCCCCCAAAATAGAAGCACTCAGGCCCATTGTGGGCCTTAACTAAGTGACACAATCTCAAACCAACTAAACACAGAATCAGAAATAAATAACCGGGTGCAGTGGCACCTGCCTGTAATCCCAATGACTGAGACTCCAGAGTCAGGGCAAGACCAGCCTCAGGAACATAATAAGGAGGGTCACAGCAACCTAGATAGATCCTGTCTCAAAATTTAAAAAAAAATAAATAAATAAATAAAAATTAAAAAGGGCTGGGGATGTGGCTCCTTGGCTTTGATTTCAGGGATTCGAAACCCAGTTTTTTAAAGAAATTTTTTCGGTTTAAAAAAATGAATCTTCACACGTGTCCACTTAATATTTAAAAATATAATCAAAGGAGTATATGACCAATGGTGTGCCTGTGACCAAGTGTAACCCTGTTATTTGAGGTAGAGGAATCCTAAACGTCTTGTGGGTTCAGTAATTTCTTCAACACATGCTATATGGATTACAAAAAAATGCCTCAATTTTCATTTCCTTCAAATCTTCAACCTTTTCCAACGTGAGTTTGCAACCGCTTCCATTAAATGTTGCAATCTATGTCTCCAGTCTGTGAATCTGAGCGGGCCTCATGACTACCTTTGGCCAGGAGAAAATGGTAGAGTGACACTGCCCCAGTGTGAGTGAGCCTGGGCCTCAAGAGCCCTTGAGTGCGTCTGCTCACTTCCAGAATTTCTTCCTCCAAATCTGTGCTGTACCACCTGTGTCCAGTGACTAGGGCCTCGCAGGTGACCGGGTGCAGCCAGGTGGTGCTCGTGGCGTCCACCTTGATGAAGACAACTTGGCCTACCCTGGTGATCCCGAAAGTCCCTGTCGGGACAGGAAGCAAATCCACTCCAGGTTCAGATCCGCCGCCATGTCTGATCCCCAGCCACAGCTGCCTCCACCTTCTTCTGCAGCCGCCTGGGCTGCAGAGGGAGGTGGCAGGGAGCTAGCAGAGAACGTGGAGTGAGCCCTGTGGCAGCGCCCACATCAGCCAGAGCACCCTGTGCGCCTTTGCTCTGCCTGCCCCACAGCCCTGGCTGGTTCTGGCTCGCGTTGCCATGCCTGGGCCTCTTAGGGTCTTGATCTCTTGGTCTTTCAGATGAGAAAGTGTCCTTAGTAATTTATAAGGTGGAAGCCTGAGCTCACAGTCTCCCAAGTCCTTTCAGGGAGGAAGTGAGCACTGGAAGAAGGGATTTACTTAGCGTTTTATGGTGAGGAGCAGGGAGTGTTGAGCACTGACATGATCCCACCCCTGGAAGAGTCCACACCTGACCTCAAGTGATGGGTTGCAGCCCAAATGAAGACTCGTTAAAAATATTTTAAAAAATTATCCTTAGGTCAAGCATAGAAGATGAACATGAAACGTACCTGAATTTTGTGTTTAGACTTGGGTCTCAGACCCAAGCTCTCATTTCATATATGAAGTCTAAACAAACCCCAAATCTGAAATGGTTCTGGTAGTAATCCTTGAAGATAAGGGATATTCAGCTGCATTATCATTTTTTTACTATCATTTTTTGCGAAGTCCTATAATTTTAATTTATCTGTAGATGTTGCCTGAGAGAAACACCTTAAACCTTCCACATTGAAGCACTGGAAACAGAAAGAGGTCTATGACTTTGGCTGCTAAAATCAAGACGAACACCAGAGGGCGCTTCAGTCAAAGAATGAGGTGGAGGGAAGCAGAGTTGACTAGCCAGGTTTTCCATGGGGTGAGAAAAAGTGTGATTGCAGAGGCCTGCAAGTGAAAGTAGCAGGACATTTGTCTTCATGCAAAACAAGAGAAAAAAAGGTTGTTGAATTCAATCTTCAGCTGCCTGGATGTGCCACCTTGGGAGAGCAACTGTGTAGTTTTGTTACCCTCAGGCGGATGGTTGTTATAGAGCTTAAAGGGTCACAAAATAAAAACACATAGCAAAGTAAAAATCTTTACTTTTTCGGTGGCTTCTTATGCACTGGGAGGTGCGCCCAGCCTCCTAGTGTTGGATGAATGGGAAAATGCCCATGTTTCCAGCCTGTCAAGATTCTCGGCTTTCACAGTACTTAGTAGAGAGACCCCTGGAAATGAATTAACTTTGGCAGTGTACATACAGGGACTGCATTCAATATTAGTTGATATTAGATATTATGTTATTCAATTGAACCAGTTTTGATTCTCACAGGAAAGCAACTTCACAGAAAAAGAGCTCATGAACATTAAATTCTATACCTGGTTCTTAAATTTTCTCTCAATATTTGCTGATATGGCAAGGGTTTATATCCTATTACACACTTTTTCCCAGTTAACATATTCTAAGGGAATAAATAAAGATGTTTGTGCAAATGACCTTTTATAATACAGTAAACTGCCTGAGGGTTCAAAAATTGTGGAAATCTAAGCAAATAAAGCCTCTCATAGATAGCAGAAGTTTTCATTAACTGCTGCTCTCCATCTTGATCTCAGCACTGCAGGTTTAAAAAAATTAGAGATTCTGGGCTTGGGCTGGGGAGCTCAATGATGGATTGCCACAGTGCTTGCTCAGCCTTGGGTTTGATCTCAGCTCTGGTGGGGCAGGGGAGAGGCAGGGGAAGCAAATAAAAAGAAAAGAAAATTAGAAATTCTTATTAACTGCAACTTTAGCTGACATGAGCATAATGAAAAATGGACATTCCAACTTGGGCATATGAGAATTCCAAAAATTGAGCAGATACCTATGTAGTACATTAGGTACTTCCATAGTAGGAAGCACTTACACAGAATTCTAACAATATACTTGGCTGCAAGTAGCTGTCAATGGAAGCATGCTTTCCCAAAGCAGTTGACAATAGACTAACTTAGTGATTAGCAAATGATGGGACAGGGGGTGAGAACAGAGGAATGGAAAGTGGGGTAGGGGGTAGGGGGTGCGGGGGGTGGGGGCGGCTGCAGAGCACAATCTTGCCAGGACCTAGATCCAGTGTTTTGATGTCACCTTTCAGACTTTTCACTTATGTAACTTTCCCATATGGGTCGCTTTCCCAGGGTTGCTTCATCTGAGGTTCTAGCCTCTTCTCTTTTCGTTTCCATAAAAATGGTTTTATGAAAAACCCATTCTCTTGCATGTCTTTTTTTCCCCAATCAAGTTTTGTTCCTTTTTTCCTCTTTCTTAAACGTGCGTTTTAAAAAGTACAGCAGTTTTGTGTCTACAGTTAATGTCCTTTCAGGCAACTGTTGCTGCACTTGGTGCAGAGTTGGGTGAGGAGCAGGTAGGTGCCTGCTCTGGAGCCTGGAACCTGGACCAGGAGAGCTGGGTGGGGGAGTGCTCAGCCCTACTTGCTTAGTCATGCCCTCACTTTCCATTCTCGTGCTTTGCTATAAAAGTCAGCCACTCCTTCAAGCTTCCGGGCTGGGACCTTGTTCTTTTTCTAACCTGACAACCAGATTGGTTGTCAGAAAATACAGAATCACCAGAGTTGATGCCTAGTACATGCGGCCTTTCAAATGCATTTATTTTTCTACAGATGGACAGGCAAACTTGGATTCAATTATGGGAACACTGTTCTCACTAGGAACAGGAGAGCTGGGTCTGTGTATTACCACTTATTTTCAAAGCAATATGAGCCCAAATTCATTCTGTTGCTCTCACTTTGTATCTTTAAATAAGACATCTTCAAGATCCTCCCAGACAGTGCATTGGAGAGGGACTTTTTAGCTCTGCATGGCAATCTATGGAATGACTGTCAGATTTATATGCAGCCAATTTGTCTGTTGGTGAAGATAAAGATCATCTCGTGTTAGATACTTTAACAAAAAGAACACATTGAAATAACCATAGGTGTATAAACCTCTCATAATTTCCTCGAAAAAGTTGCTGTGCAAATTGATACAATTTGAAAGTGCAGTTTATCCAGGGCAACGTTTTTTAAAAACTTAATTGTCAAGACTCAGGTTTGGCAAGAGAAGTGAAACTGTTACTATGGTGGGAGTGCAAACTGGCACACATTGTGAGTGTAAAAGTAATACATTTTCCAGTGGAGGATACATTCCCACTTACTGAAATTGTGTTAAGATTCCCTGGGAGGATAACAAATGAGCCAATAAAACTTTTTATTCTGAGTGTGTGCCTAATACCAGAGGATGCAGGCTTGCATCGGGGAGACCCTGTATATAGGCTATATTTTACTTGTTTGATTGTGAAATGAGATTATATATATTCATTTTTTTTGTGGTGGGTGGGGGTACCAGGGATTGAACCCAGGGGAGTTTAAACACAGGGCCTCATTCCCAGCTCTGTTTATTTATTTACAGGCAGGGTCTCACTAATTGCTTACTTAAGGCCTTGGTAAATTGCCGAAGCTGACTTTGCCTGCCTCACCTCTGGAGCTGCTGAGATACAGACATGTACCACCACACTAGGTTCTCTGTTTTATTTTTAATTGACTGAGGCTGTAATTTTTATCATTTTTTAAAATAGACACATAATATTGTGTGTATTCATCACATACAGCATCATGTTTGCAGTATGTACTTTTATTCCAGTCTTCCTACTTAACTTCATGTTGTGAAGTCTTCTAAGAGGCATCCTGTTCAGAAAGTCCCATCAGACTACCTGGATTGGTCTCTCTTCTGCAGTTGTTGGACCACTAGGTGCCCCTGTATGGCCAGAATTGCCCCAGCTGTCCTGCACAGCTCAGAATTTTACAGTGTTCCTGGGCCACACCACAGGGCAACCACCAAGATATGCACATCTTTTGCTGTAAGCTCTCCCATTTCCTTGTTTCCAGTTCCTACATTTGATCCAGTTCCACAGGAGCTGCAAATGTTTTTTTGTGGGGTAAGACAGGGGTCTGTCTCTTGGGAAGGGCCCCAGAAGAGCAGGGAAGCTGAATGTCTGTCTTCCAAGTTTTTGACACACCCAGGGTAGCATTCTGTGGATATTTGCTGGGTAGATCTGTATGGGTGGAACAGGATGAAGCTGGTGCACTCCTGCCTGGCTATCTTCCTGATGTCACCCACACTAATTATCTATGAATTGTTCATGTACATGTAAGTTTATTTGTTATTTATATATTCTTAATTTTCTAATGCTATGATCAGTATGAATCAATTCTATAATCAGAAATTACCATAATTAGGATAAACAATCCCTTAGGAGTCTGGTTCGTTCCAGTTTTTTCTGATCACCACCCATTGCTTCAGATGGTGCCACTCTGGCATTGCCTTTCACATTTGGAAGCTTCAAGCACTGAATGATTTTCTGCCAAAATTTTAGTTTTCAGGCAAGAGGAATGAATCATCTACTTAGAGGAACAGAATGGACTTGGTAACCAGAAAACTGGAGTGTGGGGGATGGAGTTTTGGGGAGAGAGCCAGGATAATGAGAGTCCTCACTGTTCTCAGTGGGTTCCAATTTCCTGTGGACAGAAGTTCCATTCCTGGACTATGATGAATGTGCATGTAGTAGGACTGACCACTGTTGAACTGTGTTTTATGTGTGGGTAATGTGTTATGGGTAATAGGAACATCTTCAAAGAGTGGAAGTGGGCACTGGCCAGTCCAAATTCCTAGAGGTTTCTTAGTCTGATTGTGGCTGCATTTGGGCCAGATAGTTCTTAGCCATGGTCAGTTGCCCCATGCTTTGTAGGTTGGTTGGGGCTGCAAACCTGGTTCACTAGATGAATAGCACCATCTGCCAGTTGTAATAGTCAATTTGCCACCAGAAAAATGCCACATGTTCCACTGATGGACAAAATCTTCTGGAGTTGAGAAGCTGGTTTAGAGGAGACTTCTATAAGAATTATCCAAGTCTTCTTGATATGAGACCCAGAAAATTTTCTTTTTTTCTGATAAAATTCTTGAACCAATTTTTCAAGATCAATTGAGAGAACTCCAAGAGGCAGCCACAGTGCTCCTAGGTCTCCAGAATAGGCTTCCTGTGTTGGGTGTACAGGGGCAACAACGTTTACCTGCTCAGGTAATCTCATGTGTTTCAGACTAACATGAATGGTGGACTAATCTTTTGAAAAACATTAGGTAATATCTACTTACATAGTTTTACACTTTATTAAAAAAACTTTTTGATACTGGGAACTGAACCCATGGGCACCTTACCACTGAGCTACACCCTCAGTCCTTTTAAAAAATTATTGATATGGTTTCGATATCATGCAGACCATCTTTCAGCTTTGCTGGACAATGTCCTTGATCTCTCAGTGCTTAGTACCCAGATATGCCTTGGGCCTCCCAAATATGCAGATTCCTTTAATTCTCTTATCCCTCCACTATGATCATGGAGGGACTGCTCTGGTCCATTCTTCGGGCCTGGCCATCGCAGTGACTTGCTGCTGGAATTTTCCCCTTTATTATACTATATCCACCCTCCCAAGTCCCTGATCTGCTTTGAGTGTCCAGTTTCAAATTGCGGTAAAGTCCCACACTTTTTTGTTCTTGTTCACCCACCTTGCAGAGAAGCTGCCTGTCTGCTTTCTTGGTTTCATGCCACAGAGCAGCCAGGAAAGAGACCTCTTCTGTTCCACCATCTAGAAAACAGTCCTAATTTATTTTATTTTATTTATTTTATTTTTTAATTTCATTTCATTTTATTTTATTTTTATTTACTTATTGATTCATTGAACACAAATGGAGTACAGCTATTGTTTCACTGGTTGTACACAAAGTAGAGACATGGTCTTGCTAACTTGCATGGCGCCTTACTAAGTTGCTGAGACTGGTCTCAGATTTGTGATCCTCTTGCCTCAGCCACCCCCATCACTGGGATTATAGGCAGGAGTTACCCTGCTTGCCTTACTGGTGGTTTTAGAGAAGACTGACAAGTATCCACTGGGGAGGGGCATTTGTGTGGTGAGTCACCCACTAGCCATGCTGAAATAATATCAAATAATAATTTGGAGAGCATTGGTGTCAGCCTACGTCCAGTCATGAGACTCAAACCACAAGAGTAATTTGTAGAAACAATGTTTAATACAAGAGTTTATAAACTCTAACAGTGATTACCCACTGACAGGAAAACAGAGCTCTCAAGAATACATAGGTAGCATTTCTGGGGAGCAACCATTATCCCCAAGGCTGAGGCAGAGCCCTTAAGAAAGGAATAAGTCTGGGAGAGCCTCATGCCAACCTGCAGGGCTTGAGATCCAATCCTTCTTGTAGAGAACATGCCTTTTCCCTCTGGGTTGCAGGGAAGGACTCTAAGGGCCACATCTGCTGAACTCACTGGGGGCAACTCTCTTCAGCATACAGGAAACTCCACCCCAGGATTTTCCCTCCATCAGGGAAAATCCCTAACAAAGGCTGAAGGAGAAGGAGGCAATGTCTTTCAGGGATTTTCTAGAATGGCACATTTTCTTCTGGTTTTCCTCAGCTTGTGGGACAATGTTGGATGGCAGAGCCAAGTTCTTCTGTTGACTGGTTCAAATGGCTTCTGGATCAATACTTTTTGGCCAGGTCTTGGAACGTAATGTGATTGATGGCTCAACTTGCTTGTGTCACAGTGTCTGTGACCATATATGGTATATGGTCAAGTTGTTGTAATTATGGCTGACAGGATGTCATTTAGATTGGGGATGATGAGAACTTCTCTCTGTGGGTAATGGGTTTGTTGCAGATTAAGCCCTGTTACTGCTGGTGTATTGCAGAGGAACTGAGGTCTCCTGAAGGAAGCACAGTGAAAGTATTCTGCAGGCTTTTCCAGGTGAATGCAAATTGGTCCTGATCCTCATCCAGGAAATGGAAGGATGGAAGGACGAGAAGGCATATGCCAGATCAATAAAAGCTTATTTGTCTGTCAAGTGGACCACCACCACCTCAGTGATGACAATGATGTTGGGCATCATAGGGTGGCCTCTTGCCATTCAACCTGCTCTAGCATGGATTCGAGTCTCCTGCAATTTTTTTTTTTTAAATCAGGGGTGACTTGGTTTTCAAATGTGATAAGATAGGTCACTGCACTCCTGCTGTTTAAAATCCCATATCAAAAGTGTAATGTCATTTCCCCTGTCTGGGATGAAGGATGACTTGTGTTGAATAACCCATTGGTAATTGGGCAATATGGTGATGGTGGGAATGCATGTGTTCCTGTGGTGTGGTAGAATCTTGGCTGTGGGGGGGAATATACCCTGATTTAGTGGTGATGTTTCACATCACCAGCAGCTGAATACTTGTAGTGCAGTCAGTGGCTGGGACAAAAATCACTAGAGGCTGAAATACTCTAAGGTTCCCACCCACATGTGTAGGTGGATCTATGTGTCATGTACCATCCTAATTCCAAACCCCCAATGCCACCAAAACCTGCTCCCTGGGATTATTGTCAGTTTGTAATTCTTCTCATTGCTAGGTTTCCTTATATCTAGGGCTCAGTCCATGGAAACTGGTGATTAAAAAAAAAAGCAACTTTGTATTCCCAAATGGGATGTTTCAGCAGAAATTCTTCATTGTTTCCCCCAGAGTAATTCCAGGGGACAAGAGTAGGGACAGTGGGGTCTTTCACTGGGGAGGCCCCTGATTCTAGTGTAGTCCAGGACAGGACTATATTGTTTGAGTCTCAAGGCACAAAGTGTGGTAGCAAGGGATCTCTGGCTTTTAACCTACACAGCAGTTATGGCTTCATGAATTGTCCTTGCACACGAAGATATATCAGTCACCATGACTACACCTGCCCAGCTGATGGCTATCAATTCACATGAGGTCTTTAATGGCTGATTTCATGTTTCAACTTGGCTGGGCTGAACAATGTCCAGATAGTTCATAAAACATTAGTTCTGGGTGTGCCTGTGAGTGTGTTTCCAGAAGAGATTAGCATATGCATTGGTGGTCTGAGTCAAGAAGATCACTCTCATCAATCACATGTGCATCATTTAAACTCTTCAGGGCTTGATGTGGAGGAAGGGCAAATTTTCTCTGTGCTTGAGTTGGAACATGCAACTTTCCCTGCCCTAGCACCTCAATGTTCCTGATTCTCAGGTCTCAAAGTTCTCATACCCCTCACTGTTTCAGGCCTTCTGACATGGACTGGGTCTTACACCATTGGCTCCCCTGGTTCTCAGGCCTTTGGAGTTGGACTGGAAGTATACCACTTGCATTCCTGGGCTTCCTGCTGATAGATGGCAGATCATGGGACTTTTCAGAGTCCATAATTGTGTGAACCAATACTTCATAGTACAGCTCTATCTGTCTCCATATATAGATATTCCTTGACGTTAAATGACTGTGTTCTATCTAATATATTGTAATTTGAAAACATTATAAGTTGAAAATGCGCTTATGCCTAACCTACTAAACATCACAGCTAGCCTAGCCTACCTTCATCACACACAGAACAAACTCTAACGTTCCAGTCTCAGTTGGGCAAAGTCATCTAACTCAAAGCCTATTTCATGCTAAACTGTTGTATATTTCATATAATTGGTTAAAGTTTTGGTGGCATGTGAATACACAAAACAATATCCTGAAACTGTGAAGTACTGGTTCTTCACCCCTGTGATTACATGTCTGATTGGAGTTCTGACTCACTATGCCTTGCTTTTCTTTTCTTTTCTTCTCTTTTCTTTTCTTTTCTTTTCTTTTCTTTTCTTTTCTTTTCTTTTCATTTCTTCTTTCTTTCTGTTTGTCATACTGGGGATTGAACCCAGAACCTTGCACATGATAGTCTACATGTGCAACTGAGCTATAACCCCAAACAGATTTTTCTAATTCATATAAAGAGCAATTCAAGGAACATATGTGGGAATGGACACTAAAACTGGGATAATGATGTCAACAAAATAAAGGTGACTTTGGTGAAATTTATTGTTCTGGGAACAGGAAACAGATCTGCATTTTTTTTTTAACAGCTCAATAGTTAAAGTTGCCTTAAATGTATACCAGATGACCCATTCAGGAGTGAACTGGAAATGCCAGAAATGCTTTTGTTCAATGCTGAGGAAAAAAATTAAAGGCTTAGTAAAATGAAAATGCTAGAATGGATTTGTCACCAAAGAACTACTCTCCACAATGGGAGGGCACAGAAGGCCTTCCCACTGTCTCTTATCCCATGTCACCATTACTATGTAGAATAATTTCAAGGCAACCTCTGGCATCCTTGAAGAACTCTGTGATCACTCTAATCCTGAGACCAGACCTCAGAGAGGAAACTGCAGTCACTGAATTGGGAACACATAACTAAATGGGAGTAAGTTGATGGCACTCAAGCTGCAGAGGAAAGGAGGCTATTGTAATGGGCAGGAGAGTCAGAACAGCAAAGGAATAGACTGACTCTTGCAGCCCTAGGATGTGAGTTCATGGTGTTCCTGGAAGAGAAATACATGAAATGGTTACTAAATCCTAATTTGATCTGAACAAGCAGAACAGTTTAAGGTCAAGGGAGAAGGTCTACCTGGCATAATAAAAGGTTATATGTCCTCAATTGACTCCAAGACTTAAACAAGATTACACTCCCAGAATCCTTCGAGTGAAGAGGAGGTATGTCACAATGAGTAAGATCATGGTACACAAATATAAAATTATACTTTTAATGTTTCTCCCAACTTTCCCAAAATAGATGTAAGGCCTATTGCTAGGATAACTGCACACCAGGAAAAATGAAATGATCAGAAATCTTTCTGGCTACACTACCACTTGGCAATAAACCATCATAAAATGAAATATCATGCCACTTCAGTAAGAGTGGTTACTAAAAGAAAAAAACTAAAAAAGAAAATAAGTGCTGGCAAGAGAATCCTTGTATATTGTTAGTGGGAAAGTCAATTCATAGTGAGGGAGATTTAGATGGGTTTAAGCAAGGAGGGCAAGATGGCCAGTGAGGAGACTGGGGGCAGGGCCAGTACTCAAGAGCAAGGAGAGGGTCTTCTGATGAGGTCAACCTCTTGCTTGATGTAAGTAAGTGCTTGTGGACACAAGTGGGGGACCCAATCAGACAGACACTTCCATACTCATGCTCCTAAGCAGGGGATTCAATAGAAACACTAAAACAGATGTATGGACTGAGGGAGCACCAATCAATAATAGTGAGGAGAGTGTGGACAGGGGCGCAGATAAGGAAAGGAGGAATTCCAGAGACCATAAAAAGAATAGGTCAAAACTCCGCATTGGATTTCCAGACCTGGGGCCCCTTTTCATCAGAGAAGTCTTCTCTGTATCTCTGTCACTTTTGCAATAAACCTACTCCTTGCTTGCTATCTGTGTGACCTGTTCTTCAATTCTTTGCTGAAGGGAGACAATAAACCCAGCATCCCTAGATGGGTAATAGAGCCACTAGGAAAAACAATATAAAGGGTCCTCAGAAATTAAAAAATAGAATTAGCATATGATCCAGGAATTCCTCTCATGGGTAATAGCCAAAGGAAATAAATGCAGTCTGTCAAGACAGTAGCACTCCCATGTTCACTGCAACACTATTCACAAAGGCCAAGAAATAGAAACAACCTAGGTGTCCATCAACGATGAACAGGTAAAGACGATGTGGTACATACACACACTGGAATACTCTTCATCCATAAAAAGGACAGAATCCTGTCATCTGCAACACAATTGATGGAAATGCAGATGATCATGTTAAGGGAAGTAAGCCAGGCACAGGAAGACAAGCACCATATGTCGTCACTGGCATGTGAAATCCAAAGTGATCCCAGAAGTTGAAATTAGATGGTGTGGACAGTAGGAGGTTTGGAGGGAAATATTGGAGGGAAATGTTGGTAGATGAGAACTGAGAGCAGCGAGATGACACTGAGAATTTCTGGTGTGCTCTGGCACAATAGAGAGACTATAGAAAACCGTAACATTCTGTTTATCTCAAGAAGCTAGAAGAAAGAATTCTGAGAGAGAAAAATGATGTCAGTTTAGAAGAAGGGCACACTTCCCAGCAGTTCCTTTACACCAGACTTAGAACATGAGAAGACTGCTACTTAGCAAGGTGAGTAACTAAGGGAACACACTGAAGGTTAACACTGGACTGTAAAAGAAACCACAGAGACATAGAAAATCAGACACTTCCAACATAATTAAAGAGATAATATGTTAGAGTTGCACCAGCTTTGCTGGCAGCAGCAGTCATGGCTGCTGAGGGGAGGAGGAAGGCAGGCAGAAATTTAAAGGGAGGCTGATCTTAATGGACCCAGCATTGGTAGAGGAGTTGTTGAGTGAAAAGCAATCACAGTATCTCAGGCCTCAGTCAGTTAGGTGGGAACTGGTCACCAGCACAGAAGCCACTGATAGGTGCTGTGCAGAGGGAGCAGACAGGAGATCAGGAATGCATAAGGGAGGTTAAAGTGAACCCAGAAGTTGCCTATCATGATCTCCAGAGTGTCCTTGAACCAGAGTGACTGAAATAGGCACAAAGAAACTGTGCCTGGAGCATATAGCATGGCATCCAAATACCAGAGAGGGAGAGAGGGAAGAGAGGGGAAAGAGAAAGGGAGAGAGAGATGGAGAGAGAGAAGGAAGGGGGAAGAGGGAAGAGAGGGGAAAGAGCGAGAGCAAGAGCACTCCCTCTGTTGCTGGCCCCCTGCAGGAGCTATTGGGAAGACCCTCAGAGTGTCTTCACAGGAGCATCTGTGCCTCAGAGCAGACACCCTGTAATTCCTATTCATGGTGGTGAGTGTGAAAGCTGAGGAGGCTGCATCCTGTGCAACTTCTGATGTAGAACCTGGCACTACCCTTTCTACAGGGACACACACTTGGTCACCATTCCCCAGTCCATCCCTCCATATATGGGGAGGTGGGAAGTTGAGAGCTTCTATAACCAACTTTGACTCCCAGCTACAATGGTGATAAAGAAATTGATACCAAGAGTGGCTTTGGAAAACAGAATTGTAAGGATGAATTTCCTTAGTTGGTTTTGTGGGTCTTGTAGTTGGCAGCTAGGTGAGGAGCACAGAACCATTGGACTGAACAATACCCAGCCCTTGATTTGATACAAGGGTAGCAGAGCCCAACAATAAATGTAAGAAGTGAAAATCCATTCCTGCCCACACTTTAGACCACCTCAGTGGAAATAAGCCCTTTGTTTCTCATTAAGAGTTTTTCTCTTATCTCCTTTTTCCTTTTGTATTCCCACTTTTAACTCTTTAATTTTTTTTCAAATATCATTTCATTATGTTTCATTATTTTTTAACTATTTTCATCCTGTGAGACTGTGTGTGTGTGTGTGTGTGTGTGTGTATGTGTGTGTGTTCTCACTGTATAGATAGATTTGGAAAACAATAGTCATAAAATTTTGCTTCCGTTTTGTTTTGTTCTGCATCTGTTTATTACTTACTATTGGTTTGACTTAGGCGGTGTGTAATGGTTAATTTGAATTAGTAACTTGATTGGAGTAAGAGATGCTGATTAAGAGACTTCAGCATGTATCGATGAAGGAGTGCCTAGAAATGATTGGCATCAGACTTTAGCTAACTGAAGAGGAGACCCTCCCTAAGCATTGGCGGCTTCCAATAGGATGGTGGCTTGGATGGAATGAAAATTGGAAGAACCTGGAAGCAGCAGATGATGTAAGTTTGATTATTCTTGAAGGGATTCTTGATTGCTTCTTTGATCATCTGAGGATATTGAACTCTTGATTCTTCATCTTTCCAAAGTAGACTGTGCCAATGATTTTCCAGGTAGTTTCCAGAAGACTTCAGTCTTGGACTAGGGTAGTGCTGTTGATCCCTCTTGTTCTGGGGCTTCTGCCTCTTGGATTGAGCACATACTGGTTCTTCCAGCTCTCTAGTTGCAGATGGTCTATCCAGCTTCTGGTCATGTAGGCCAACCTAATCAATCCCCCTTTTAAAATCATACTTTGTGTTGATTTTGTTCTTCTAGAGAACCCTGACTAATACAAAATTTGGTGTGAAGAGTGGCTCTGGAGAAACAGAATTGCAAGGATGAATTTCCTTAGTTGGTTGTGTGAGTTTTGTAGCTGTCTGTCTAAATTGGTTAGTTCTAAAGTTACTAAAGTCACTCTTACTGGTTCTATGGAGAGTACTGATAATCCATGGTGTGAAATGTTTAAAGAGATTCATAGAGTAAATACATTTGATGCTCCCAATTCACTACTTATAAAAAGCAAGGCATTTAGTGACTCTACATGATACCTTTGAACAGTTCTGGAAAACTAAGAAATATGATGATGCTGGTTGGTTGCTTCTGGCTTCACTGGACAAAGTAACAAGGGAGAATGATGAGCTCAGAAATTCAGTTTCTCAGCTGCAGATGCGCATAACTGATATGAAAGCTTCTAAGTGTGTTCTGAAGGAGACTCTACTCTCTTGTAGTATAGGGCTGGTTGCTGAAAACCAAACACAAACCCTCATCCTGCAATTGACTGAATTAAGACAAAAGTTTAACTCTCAGCCTTGAAAGATGTCTGTGGTTAATCTCTGGTTAAAGGGAGGGCACTGCTTAGAAAAGAATGGAATCCTGCAAGTTGGAATGACCATGTATGGGAGGAGCCTGAAGGGGCTGGGGACATTGAACTCCCATATTCTGATGAGTTTATTTTGCCAGAAGTCTTTGAGTGTCCCCCCATCCATGACTGAGGCATCCCCAACCCTACCCTTCCTGGAGGGAACTAATCCTGCTTTGCTTATGGAAATAGTAAAATTCTTCAGTGATTCAGTTAATCAGCATGAAAATGGTGATACTCTTCAGGACCCACACTCACCAGCCACTTTTGCCTCCAGTCCTATAATTAGATCCAAATCTAAGCAGGCCCCTAGAGGTGAGGTACAGAGTGTGACCCAGGAGGAGGTATGTTACATGCTAAAGGAACTTCTTGAGTTTTCCAAATTATACAAGCAGAGGTCTGGGGGAACATGTGTGGGAATGGATTTTAAGGTTATGGGCTATTGGTGGAAGAAACATAAACTTAGATCAGGCTGAATTTATTCCTATTGGCCCATTAAGTAGACATTCTAGATTTAGTGCAGTAGCTTACAGTATTAAAAAAGGTACTAACAGAGTTTGGCTGGTTGGCTGACCTATGGGTCCAAAGATGACCTACTATGAATGAGCTGGAAATGCCTGATGTCCCTTGGTTTACTGTTGAGAGGGAATTCAAAGACTCAGATACATTGCAGTACTGGAGTGGACCTGTCATGTACCACCTTCTCCTCCATACTTTGGGGGTTCAGAAGATGTGTTTCACCAAAACTATAAGAAACAAATTTGTGAGGAGAGCACCAGCATCCCTGAAGAGCTCTATCATTGGTGTTTGCATGCCAGACCTGACTGTGGGAGCTGCAGCCAATCAATTGGAAGACTTAAATGAGATGGGAATGATTGGATCTGGGGAGGAAGAGGCCAAGTGATAGTCCTCAATGGCCAAAAGCAGGGTGGTCATAGATACTAAAATGGGCATCACAATACCTGATTTCAAATTAAACTATGGAGCTAGGGTAACACAAATTGCATGTTATTGGCATTAACATAGACATAGCTAGCAATGGAATAGAATAGAAAACACAGAGACAAATCCACATAGACATAGCCATCTGATCCTTGACAAAGTTGCCCAAAACGTGTTTTTTAACAAATGGTGCAGGGAAAACTGGATATCCACATGTAGAAGTATGAAATTCGATCTCTTGCCTTCCACAAAATTCAAATCAAAATGGGTCACAGACTTGGGAATTAAGACCAGAAACCTTGCAACTTCTAGAAGAAAACAAAGGGTTCACACCCCAGCATGTAAGTGCAGGCACTGACTTCCTTAAGAAGCCCTCTAAAGCTTAGGCAATAAAATCAAGAGTCAATAAATGGGACGCTGTCAAACTAAAAAGCATTGGCAAAGCAACAGAAATGATAGAAAGCACAGAGGAACACAAAGGGAGACAACCTTTGTTAGCTGTTCCTCTGACAGGGGCTTAATACTCAGAATACATAAAGGACTCAAAAAACATAAACTCAACCTGGGCACAGTGGCACACACCTGTAATCCCAGTGACTCAGGGAGCTGAGGCAGGAGGATCACATGTCCAACAGCCAGTCTCAGCAACTTAGTGCAACCTGTCTCAAAAGAAAATATTTAAAAAGGGCTGGGGGAGGGTGAACTAGCAGAAAGCTGCATTCCTTGTCACTGTGACTTAGGATTCAAGCAGAGGAAATACTGTTTCTCTGGAGGCAGTCATCACTGCACCCAGATCCCCCGCAGTTTACCCTCCCATTTGTCTACCTCTGCCAGCATATTACTCACCTTTTGAGTGCAGATCACTCACTGACTGCAGACTATCACCTACTGTTTGTTCACCTCTTGCCTGCCCATTGCAGGCCTTTCACCTGCCCACTGCCCACCACCCACTGTCTGCCCACTGACTATCTGCATTCAGCCTGAAGACTGCCCACAGACCACCAATGTATCACCTGCTGGTTGCTCTTGCCTGGAAGTCCATTGTCACAGTATCCACAGGTTCATTACTTGTGGTTCCCGCCATCTTTTGAACATAAGCCATGGCCTGCAGGTTTGCTACTGACACTGCTACCATCTCAGGGTGTAGCCACCTCAATCTGGGGACAGAGGCCAGGGCCTGCAAATATATGTAGTACCTGCAGGTCTGGTTGCATCTAATATATTTCTGCTGGGTGTGGTAGCGGTTGTCATCTGCCTGCCTCTTTGCAGGTTTGCTCCTTTGTGTGAGTGCATCCCTGCTGGTCTCTCTGCAAGATGAAAGGCACTGAGATCTTGGGACCAAAGTAAGAAAGGGCCTGGGAAAGCTGAAGCCCAGGTCCATCAGATTTTGTGTGCACCAGTTTGGGTCTGGTAAAGCTGTGGAAATTCAGAGACTAGGGGTAGTTCCCTGGGGGGAGCACAGGTTTGAAGAAACTGGAGAAAGCTGGGTTCTCTCTAGCTCAGTGAACCCTGAGGTGCACATGGGTGGAAGGGGACAGCTACAACAGGTGAAAAGACTGTTAGAGGGTGTGAGGCCTCACCACCCAACTAGTCCAGCACGCACTGGACTGGAGCTAACATCACAATTCAGACAACCCCACCTATTGGTGAAGAAGGGAAGCTGAGAAAATTTTTGAACATCAGTGGAAGCAATCATTCAATTTTCCATCAAGACTTTCCTTTTTCTCTTGCCCTCTCTCTTACACCTCTACAATCTTTGAATCCAAGTATTTTTTATGCATCAATTTATTGAGGAATGGATGTCTGAATAGTATATGACAGTTCTAGCCAGGTGCGGTGGTGCAAGCCTGTAATCTCAGCAGCTTGGGAGGCTGAAGCAGGAGGATCACAAGTTCAAAGTCAGCCTCAGCAACTCAGCGGGGCCCTAAGCAACTCAGTGAGACCCTGTCTCTAAATGAAAAATACAAAATAGGGCTGGGGATGTGGCTGAGTGGTAGAGTGTCCCTGAGTCCAATCCCCAGTACCAAACAAACAAACAAACAAACAAAAAGTATGTGACAGTTATGTTATGTATTCTTTATATTTGTACTTTTTAAAAATAAAAACTGTATATATTTTTTTCTCTTACCTCTCTGTTTCCCTGGATTGTCTTTCTCACTTCTCTCATACTAACAGCCAACCTCTATTGAATCCTCCTTGGCTCTTACTATAAATTTTTCCTCTATCTTCTCTCATTCTCCCTCATAAACATTACATCTTAATACTACTTCTGTTCCCTCATTGTTCATCATTTGAAATAGTAAACACTTTTAGCAAACTACTGTTTATATTGTAGGGAATAACATCACTTTATTTCTGTTTATTGTGACAAAACTGTAAATGCCTTAATAGGAGCCATTTGGTTTAAGGTTGATATCATTTCCATTGGGTGCTTTTAATATTGGTCTCCCCTTAAAGGTTAGATCCTAGAAGCCTTCAGGGACACTATACTGCAAGAGGGTAGAATCTTTACTGCCTCAACTCCACACTGCTAGATGAGAAGACACAGAACATGAAGAAACAAGGGAACAAAGCACCTCAAACAATTCAAGATGTTCCAACAATAGAATACCTAGACAACACAGTAGAAGAAATGTCAGAGAAAGTTTAGAAAATACATAGTTAGACTGATCTTCAAAATAAATGATGGTATGGGAGAGAAAATACAGGAAGTGAAAGATCACTTCAATAAAGAGACAGAGATTATAAAAAGGAATCAAGCAGAATCTTTGAAATGAAAGTAACAATAAACCAAATTAAAAGTTCATTGGAAAGTATCACCAACAGACTAGACCATTTGGAAGACAGAACCTCAGATAATGAAGACAAAATATATACTCTGGAAAATAAAGTCAACCTCACAGAGAAGATAATAAAAAACCATGAACAGATCTTCCAAGAAATGTGGGATAACATGAAAAGACTAAATTTAATATTTATCAATATAGATGAAGGCATGAAGATACACACCAATGGAATGCATAATTTTTTCCATAACATAATATCAGAAAACTTCCAAAATGTAAATAATGAAATGGAAAATCAATGTAAAGGGGCTTATAGGACCCCAAATGAAAAGAATTATAGCAGACCCACAATAAGGCACATTATAATGAGATGACTAACATACAGAATAAGGATGGAATTTTAAATGCTGTGAGAGAAAAAACTCGAATTACATATAGGGGGAAACCAATTTGAATTTCAAGTAATTTTTCAACTCAGATGCTCAATGCTGTGAGGTCCTGGAATAACATCTAGCAAGCTCTGAAAGAAAATGGATGCTAAAGAAGAATTTTATATCCAGAAAATTTAACCTTCAGATTTGAAGATGAAATAAAAACCTTCCATGATAACCAAAATTAAAGAATTCACAACTACAAAGCCTGCACTACAGAACATAGTCAGCAAAATATTCCATGAAGAGGAAATGAAAACACAATGAAAACTAGCAAAGTAAAGAACTGCACTAAAGGAAAGGTCAATCAAAGGGAAACTGAGTTGTGTTAAAAACCAAAATTCCCAGGAATACCAATCATAGCTCAATAATAACCCTGAATGTTAATGGCCTGAACTCTTCAATCAAAAGACATACACTGGCAGATGATATTTAAAAAAAAACCAACAATACGCTCTCTTCAAGAGACTGATAGGAAAAGACATTCATAGACTAAAGGGGAAAAGTTGGGAAAAAACATTATCACTCACGTGGACTGCATAAACAAGCAGGGGTTTCCATCCTCATATCAGACAAAATGGACTTCCAACCAAAGTTAATCAGAAGGGACAAAGAAGGATATTTTATACTGCTTAAGGGAATCATACATCAATAATACATAACAATCATAAATCATAGGCCCCAAACAATGGAGCATCTGTGTTCATCAAACAAACCCTACTCAATTTTAAGAATCAAATAGACTACAACACAATATTATTAGGTGATTTTAACATACCTCTCTCACCACCAGATAGATATTCCAAACAAAAATTAAAGAAAGAAACTATAGAACTCAATAATACAATCAATGACTTAGACTTAACAGACATATAGAGCATTTTATTCATCATCAAGAAAATACACTTTTTTCCCAGTAGGACATGGATCTTTCTCTAAAACAGACCATATGTTATGCCACAAAGCAACTCTCAGCAAATACAAGAAAATAGAAATACTACCCTGAATTCTATCAAATCATTATGGAATGAAACAAGAAATCAATGATAAAATAAAAAATGGAAGCTATTCCAACAACTGGGGACTAAATAGTATGCTATTGAATGATTAATGAGTAGCAGAAGAAATCAGGGAGAAAATTAAAAAGTACTTAGGTGTAAATGAGAACACCAATATAACTTATCAAAATCTTTGGGACACTGTGAAGGCAGTGCAAAGAGGAAAGTTCATTGCATTGAGCTCATACATTAAAACAATGAAAAGTCAACAAATAAATGACCTAACATTACATCTCAAAGCCCTAGAAAAAGAAGAACAAATCAACATCAAAAGCAGCAGAAGACAGGAAATTATTTCATTCAGAGCTGAAATCAATGAAATTGAAAGAAAAGAAACAATTGAAAAACTTGACAAAACAAAAGGCTAGTTCTTTGAAAAACTAAATTAAATTGATAAACTCTTAGCCATGCTAACAAAGAGAAAGAGAAAACTCAACTTATTAAAATTGATGATCAAGAAGAAATACCATAATGAACACTACTGAAATACAGAAGATAACTAGAAACTACTTTGAAAATTTATACTCAAATGAAATAGAAAATCTCAAAGACATTGACAAATTTCTAGAGACATATGATCTACTCAAACTGATGCAGAAGGACATACACAATTTAAACAGATCAATTTCAAGTAATGAAATAGAACACACCATCAAACGCCTACCAACCAAGAAAAGCCCAGGACCAGAAAGATTCTCAGTCAAATTCTATGAGACCTTCAAAGAATATTTAACAAAAATACCCCTCAAATGATTCCATGAAATAGAAAAGGAGGGTATCCTTCTAAACTCCTTCTAAGAAGCTAGTATCACCCTGATACCAGAACCGGACAAAGACACATCAAGGAAAGAAAACTTTAGACCAACATCACCGATGAACATAGATGCAAAAATGCTCAATAAAATTCTGGCAAATCACATATGAAAAGATATTAAAAAGATAGTGCACCACAGGGCTGGGGATATAGCTCAGTTGGTAAAGTGCTTGCCTTGCAAGCACAAGGCCCTGGGTTCAACCACCAGCACCGCAAAAAAAAAAAAAAAAAAAAAAAAGATAGTGCACCACTATCAAGTGGGATGCAAGGTTGGTTCAATATAAGGAAATCAATAAATTTAATATGTCACATAAATAGACTTAAAGACAAGAATCATATGATTATCTCAATAAATGCAGAAATAGCATTTGACAAAATATAGCACTTCTTCATGTTCAAAACATTAGAAAGGCTATGGATTGTAGGAATATACCTCAAAAATTTAAAAGCTATCTATGCTAAGCCTAAGGCCAAATCATTCTAAATGGACAAAAATTGAAAGCATTCCCTCTAAAAACAGGAACAAGAGAGGGATGCCCTCTTCCACCATTTCTATTCAACATAATCCTTGAAACTCTAGCCAGAGCAATCAGAGGAAAGAAAATAAAGGGATATGAATAGGAAAATAAGTACTCAAACTGTCACCATTTGCTGACAAAAAATTCCACTAGAAAACTTCTAGAACTCATAAGTGAATTCAGCAAAGAATCGGGATATAAAATCAATACCTCAAAATCAAATGCATTTCTCTATATAAGTGATGAATCCACTGAAAGAGCAATTAGGGAAACTACACCATTCACAATAGCCTCAAAAATGAATTACTTGGGAATCAATCTAACAAAAGAGGTGAAAGACCTCTACAGTGATAACTACAGAATTCTAAAGAAGGAAATTAAAGAAGATCTTAGAAGTAGGAAAGATTTCCCTTGTTCTTGGATAGGCAGAATTAGTATTGTTGAAGTGACCATACTACCAAAAGCACCATACAGATTCAATATAATTCCTACTAAAATCCCAATGACATTCTTCATGATACTAGAAAAAGCAATTGGAAATTCATTTGAAAAAATAAGAGGCCCAGAATAGCAAAGGCAATCCTTAGCAAGAAGAGTGAAACAGGATGCTCACACTACCAGAGCCTAAACTATACTACAGAGCAATCATAACAAAAATGGCATGGTATTGGCACCAAAACAGGCATGTAGATCAATGGTACAAAACAGAAGACAGACAAACCAACATAAATATGCTCATGTCATTCTCGACAAAGGTGCCAAAAACATACATTGGAGAAATGATAGCCTATTCAAAAATGGTGCTGGGAAAAATGGAAATCCATTTGTAACAAAATGAACTTAAACCTCTATCTCTCACCTTGAACAACAATCAACTCAAAATGTATCAAAGACTTAGGCACTAGAACAGAGACCCTGCATCTAAAAGAAGAAAAAGTAGACCCAAGTCTTCATTATGTTCACTTAGGGCCTGACTTCCTTAACAAGACTCCTAAAGCACAAGAATCAATAAATGGGATGGATTCAAACTAAACAGCTTCATCTCAGCAAAGGAAATAATAATGTGAAGAGACAGCCTACAGAGTGGGAGAAAATGTTTTTTCAAAGTTGTCAATAGGCCTTCATTTAATTAATTAATTTATTTGGGTGCTGAGAATCAAACCCAGTGCCTCACACATGCTAGGTGAGTGCTCTACCACTGAGCCACAACCCCAGCCCTTGGGAGAAAATCTTTACTACATGCATCTCAGATAGAGCACTAATCTCCAAGATATATAAAGAACTCAAAAAATTTAACACCAAAAAAACAAATAACCCAATCAATAAATGGGCTAAGGAATTGAACAGACCCTTCATAGAATCAGAAATGCAATCAATCAACAAACATATGCAAAAATGTTGATCATCTCTTGCAATTAGAGAAATGCAAATCAAAACTACTCTAAGATTTCATCTCAGTCTAGTCAGAATGGCAATTATCAAGAATACAAGCAATAATAAGTATTGGTGAGGATGTGGGAAAAAATGGTACACTCATACATTGCTGGTGGGACTGCAGATTGGTGCAACCACTCTGAAAAGCAGTATGCAGATGCCTCAGAAAACTTGGATGGATCCACTATTTGACCCAGTATCCCACTCCTCAGTTTATACCCAAAGGACTTAAAATCAGCATACTACAGTGACACAGTTACATCAATGTTTACGGCAGCTCAATGCACAACAGCTAGATTGCGGAACCAACATAGGTGCCCTTAAAGAGATGAATGGATAAATAAAATGTGGTACATATACACAATAGAATATTACTCAGTCTTAAAGAAGAATGAAATCACGGCATTTGCAGAACTAGAGAATATCATGCTAAGTGAAACAAGTCCATCCCAAAAAACCAAAAGCCTAATGCTTTCTTTGATAAGTGGATGCTGATTCATAGTGGGGGGTGGTGGTTACGGAAGAATGGCCTAATGTTGGATTGTGTAGAGGGAAATGAGGGGAGGGCAGGCAGCAGGGATGGAAAGGTCAGTAGAATGAGAAAACCATCCTTACCTATTTATGTATATGATTACACTACTGGTGTGGCTCACCACCATGTACAGTCAGAGGAATGAGAAGTTATGCTCCAATTGTCAAAATGCATTTTGTCAAAATGCAATTGTCAAAATGCATGCAATTTGTCAAAATGCATTCTACTTTTATGGATAACTAATTAAAACAAATTTAAAACATTAAAAAAAAGAGCTGTGTATGTGGCTCAATGGATAGGTGTGACTGGGTTCAATCCCTAATACCCACAAACAAACAAATAAAAAACATAACACCCAAAAATTTATATCAGTACATGGATGTGCATATCATTCTCTAGATTTGAACATGTACTGAGCACCTATTATGTGTATGTAGTTCTTCCAGAGTCAAAGGCAAAGAAAATGTTCACCTTCCTTAAAAAGCACATCAACCCAGTGTGGGAGTCAGAGAGACTACACTCTGTCTATACCTGGTGGCATTCTTCTTTTGCTAGAGATTTTAGGACACAGAAGTTCATACCATCTGGGAGAGGTTGAGTAAACATGATTGTAGATGACATTACACCTAGCCCTGAAGAAATAGTACTACTTGACTGGGTGGAAAAATAATGTAAATGGAGAGATGAGAAGGAGCTAGTGCCATTATGCATACTGGTGTGGGGACAGCAAGCAGACCAAGACAGTGACCATGGATCATGCGGGTCAGTTTAGTGAGGAAGAGGATCAAGAGGTTCCATGGGAAAGGGTCGATAAGAGACAGTTGCATGGAAACACACAGAGACTTCTAGAGAAACCTCAATAGGAAATCTCTTTCTGCAATTCATTGTCTGAAAGAGGAAGGAAAGGCAAAGTGGAAGAGACAGGGATAGAAGTTAAAATTGTTTGAACACACTAGATTTTGTAAAGTTTACTTTGGAAGTGTGACATTATTTTATATAAAATATTTATATTAACTATGATAATGTTTGATATAATTAAAAAACAAAATTAAATTTTTCAAAAAGTTATCCCTGAATGGCAAAAGCAAAATGAACCTGTCTGTATACTAATTTCATCAGACAACAACACACTGGAAGTAGGTCCTAGGTAGTTGTTCCTAGTCATAATTCAGTGACATTTAACATTTTTTCCAGAAAGATCTCTTCACAGAATGATAATATTAATATTTCTATGTATACCCTTTTTCCACCCATTAATTCAGTTTCATTTTTTAAAATATATTTTATTTGTTCTAATTAGTTATACATGACAGTACAATCCATTTTGACACAACATACTTAAATGGAGTATAAATTCTATTTTGTCTAGTTGTACATGATGTAGAGTTATGCAGATCATATAATCATATGGGCATACTGGGTAATAATGTCTGATTCATTCCACTATCATCCTTACCCCAAACCCCTCCCACCCCTTACTCCCCTCTCTCTAGCCCAAAATAGCTCTATTCTCCTCCACCCACCCCTTATTGTGAATTAGCATCCACATATCAGAGAAAACGCTTGGCCTTTGGTTCTTTGGGATTGGCTTATTTCACTTAGCATAATATTCTTCAATTCCATCCATTTACTGGCAAATGACGTAATTTCATTATTTTTTAAGGCTGAGTAATATTCCATTGTGTATATATACCACAGTTTTTTTATCCATTCATCTGTTGAAGGGCACCTAGGTTGGTTCTATAGTTTAGCTATTGTGAATTGAGCTGCTATCATCATTGATGTGACTGCATCACACCTGTCCCACCGCTGAGCAATATCCCTAGCTGTACATTAAATTCTTATCACTGTCACTGTGTGCCTGTTGACAATCTCAATCTGTTTGTAACATACACTAATATTAGGGATAATTTATGACTATTTCATACCACTGACTTTTCAAGTATATTTTTCCTATAAGGGGAAAAGCAAACATGGAATACGTTATGAGAATGTTGTTTTCCTTAATAAAATATTGATGCATATGTAAAAATTATTACCTTGAAAACAAATAAAAGAATATATATATACTCTGATGCAGGTTATAGACATCGTTTTTTAACTTGAATATATCCTTAGAACAACCCATCAAGATTCACTTTTCTTTTTAACTGCATGATATTTAATGCTTGTAGTAACCACACTTACACAAACATCAATGTGTTTTTTATATAATTTTTCTATACAATTTTTTAGTGTAAATTCACAGATGCAGAATCGTGAAAATATATATAATTGATCATTTCACTCAACTACAACATTGGATAAATACTTTTAATAAAGACAAGGCAAAATGCTGTAAAATCTACTGGTAGTAGGAATGAAAATTGGTTCTTGTCTGAAGGACAACATGAAAATATTTTCAAGCACTTGAAATAACAAAGTATAAAATTAAAAATATATATTCACATTTGTTTGTAGGTGCATAAAAATTTCCTAGTAGAATAACAAATTTTCCAATAAAAGTTCAAATCTTGAGTATAAGGTCAAAGAGAGTGCATGTAAGAAGAACTGGGAATTTACAGTGTGCTAGCTTTCCACAACTTTCACAGATGTCTGAGATCATCAACTTATTAAAAGAAAAGGTTTATTTTTGACAGTTTTGGAGGCTGAGATCCATGAACAGTTGGTCCTGAAGCCTTGGCCATGGGGCAAGGCAGGATGTGAGAGCATGTGTCAGGCCAAAACCTCGAAGCTAATGTCCAGGAAGGAAAGAGAACATGAGCAAGAGTCTAGGGCCCCACCATCCTTTTCAAGGACACACTCCCAGTAACCTAAAGGTCTCCTATCAGCACTGGCCTCTAAACCTTACTACAACTTTGTGGACTAAGCCTTAACACCTGGGCCTTTGGGAGACATTCAAAAGCCAAACTATAGCACATAGAGAACCTATTAAAATGTTTTGATCATGAAATATATGAATATATTAAGATGAAAAAGTATAAAAAATTGAAATCATTTGATCTAATAATTACAGTGCTGTGAATTAATTTTTTAGAAAATAATCAGAGATGATAAATATTTAACCACAGGGATTATTTATCACAGAGTCATTGTAAAATAATATCACACCTACAACATAGGCAATTATACTACTATTAAAAGTAAGAGTTTTGAGATATGTTGATTGGCATGAGTAAATATAATATTCACTGGAAAAATTATGGCACAAAATATACATAGCCTAGTGATATTTATATGTTGAGGTATAATCCTTTTATACCTCTTGATATTGGGATTTTATCAGGAAGAGATGTTGAATTATAACAATGGTGTTTCCTGTATGTTTTCCTGTATGTGTTGAGTTGTTCATGTGATTTTTACCCTTGATTCTTTTTTTTTTTCAATGCTGGGGATTGAACCCAGGGCCTTGTGCTTGCTAGGCAAGCACTCTACCAACTGAGCTATATCCCCAGCCCTCTATCCTTGATTCTGTGTATGTGGTATATTATATTTACTAATTTACATATGTTGAACCAGTCTTGCAGCTCTCCATTAAAATTAACTTGATCATTGTGTGTGAATTTTTAATGTAATGTTGCATTCAATTTACAGTTATTTCATTAACTTTTTTGTATCTATGTTCATCAAGGATATCAGTCTATAGATTTATTTTCTGATATGTCCTTACCATGTTTTAGTAGCAGGCTGACACTGGATTCTAAGAAAGAGTTTGGAAGCATTCCTTCCTTTCTATTTGATGGAATAGTTTAAGGAGCACTGGTATTTGCCTTTAAAATCTGGTAGAATTCAGTTGTGAAACCCTTTGGTCCTGGGATTTTCTCTGTTGGGAGAATTTTTGTTACTGCTTCAATCTAATTGTTTTGCTATTATTAATGATCAGTTCGGTTTTTTAAAAATATCTCCTTGGTTCAGTTTTGGTAGGTCATAAGTGTCTAGAAATTTGCCCATTTCTTCTAGATTTTCCAATATATTGTTGCATAATTTTTCAAAATACTCCCTAATGATCCTCTGGATTCCAGTAGTATCTGTTATAATATCCACTTTATCATCTCTTATTTTATTTATTTGCATCTTCTCTTTCTTTTGGTTAGTTTGGCTAAGAGATTGTCAATTTTATCTTTTCAGAAAATCAATTCTTTACTTAATTTATCCTCTTTAATGTTCTCTTAGTCTCTAGTTCATTTTTTTATGCTGTGATTATTATGACTTCTATTGTTCTACTGATTTGGGGGCTAATTTGTTTTTCTAAGGCCTTGAAATGAACCATTATGTTACTTTTTTGAGATCTTACTTTTTCTTTTTCTTTTGGTACTGGGGATTGAACTCAGGAGTACTCAACCACTGACCCACATGCCCACCCCTAATTTGTATTTTATTTAGAGGCAGCATCTCTCTGAGTTGCTTAGCACCTCACCATTCCTAAGGCTGGCTTTGAACTCAGGATCCTCCTACCTCAGCCTCCTGAGCTGATGGGATTACAGGAATATGCCACTGTACCCAGCTTGGTTTCAGATTTTTACTTACATGTTGATACCTTGAATAATTGCTCACTCAAAAGTGTATCATTCACCACCTGAGAGTTAATAAAGTTGCCAAAATATATGTTGGAGAAAAGACAGCCTTTTTACAAAAGGTGCAGGGAATCCTGGATATTCATAAGTAGAAGAATGAAATTGGATCTCTAACTCTCATCCTGCACAAAAGTCAAGTCAAAATGCCTCAAAGACTTAGGAATTAAACCAGAAACTTGCAAACGCTAGAAGGAAACATAGGGTCAACACTCCAGATATAGGTGCAGGCACTGACATCCTTAATAAGACCCTCAAGGTTCAAAAAACACAATCAAGAATGAGTAAGGGGGATGCCACCTAATTTAAAACCTTCTGCACAGCAAGGGAAACAAGAGCTTGAAGAGAGTGTCTGCACAATGGGAGAAAATCTTTGCCCCCTGTTCTTCTGACAGGGGACTAACATCCAGAATATACAAGGAACTCAACAAACATCACCAAAACCCAAACAATCTAATCAATAAATGGGCAAAAGAACTAATCAGACATTCCTCAAAAGATGAAACACAAATGGCCAACAAATATATGGAAATATGTTCAACATCTCTATCATCAGAGAAATTCTTCAGAGAAATGCAAATCAAAATTAAAATTTCATCTCATTCCAGTCAGAAGGACAATTATCAAGAACACAATAATAAATGCCAGTGAGGATATGGAGGGAAAGATACACTCATACATTGTTGGTGGGACTGCAGATTAGAGCAATTACTCTGAAAAGCAGTACAGAGAATCCTCAAACAACTAGAAATGAAACCTCCATACAACTCAGCTAGCTCACTCCTTGATCTTTATTCAAAAGAACTAAAATCAGCATACTGTAGTGATACAACCACCTTAATATTACAGCTGCAAAATTCACAATAGCCAAATTATGAAACCAGTCCAGCTGCCCATCAAGAGATGAATGAAATCAAGAAAATGTGGTACATAGACACAATGAAGTTTTGCTCAGCCATAAAGAATCATGAAATTATGGCAGTTTTGGTAAATGGATGAAAATGGAGAATATCCTGCTAAGTGATATAAGCCAGACTCAGAGAGTCAAAGGTTGAATGTTTTCCCTCATATGTGGAAGCTAGAGAGAAATAAGGGAAAGGTGGTTATGAGGAGGAGTAGATATCATAAAGACAAGGTAGATCAGTGGAGGAGATAGCGAAGGGAGGAGAGACAGGAAAGGAAACAAATGCAGAATAAAGTTAACAAAGTCATATTAAGGTTCATATATAAATATAGCACAGGAAACTTCCCCTTCATGTGTATGTGAAAACCATCAATCAAGGATGGATAAGTGGATGAGTGAGGGGAGGTTCAATGGAGGGGGAATGTGGTGGGGAGTGGGGGAAGAGCAGGGACCAAAATGGATGGGTCAGATTCCTGCATGTGTGATTGTGTTGGGATGAATCCAGCTAACATGTATAACTATAATGCTCTAATAAAAATAAAAAAGAAAGGATTTTGGAAATTTGGAGAAATTTATGAATTTAACCCACTTTAAACATTACACAATGTACACATGTATCAAACCTTCACATGACACCCCTTAATATGTATAATTTTTATGTTTTCAAGTATCAGTTAATAATGTAAAATAAAAAGTCTGCTTACAAGAGCACCAGCATTGTCCAGAAGGTCATGATGATGATTGCTAAAGGCCAAGCTGTATGGTGGAATTTAGGGTTTCAGAACCAGGGTTCCAGAAGTTAAGGGGAAAAAACCTACTTATAGCATAGACTCCAAATGGAGGTGATGAACAGGCAGAAGGAAAAGTGAAAGGCAGAAGGCAGTGACATCTACAGTTAAAAAGGAGGAAGCCTGCCAGGGGCCTGATCCTCAGGGAGCTAAGCATGGGGCTGAGGGATCACAGGAAGCCTCATGGCAAAGCACCTGGGCAGGCCACCCAGATTCTGCCTGATATGAAGTAGTAAAGCAAAACCCAAGGATGGATGATCAGGAGGCTGAAAGCTGACACCCACCAAAAGTCTGTTGTTGGCTGTTTCCAGACCACAGCCTTGTCTCAGAGCCTGAACTCATCCCTAGGAGGAGAGACCAGGCTCCTATCAGGAGGGACCCTGCAACCCAAGAGCCAGTTTACAGCCTGACCCACAGGACCACTGCCCATTCACTTGGGTCTCTGTTCATGGAGAAAGAAAACAGGCATTCATTCATCCTGGAGATGGTGTGAGCTGACCTCATGTCAGGAATCTGAAGCATCACTACAGCCTCCTGGTATTGACAAGGTGCCTGTGGGGCCAGGAATGAGTGGACCTATCCCAGATCCTGCTCATAGGGGTCATTTCAAATTCCCCGAATTTCTAATAGAAATGAACAATCATGGACTTAATGAGTCACTTGTGGAGTCAGAGCTACCCTAGTAGGGAAGGCCAAGTGCAATCTTCTGATAGTGCTTCCCCCATTCCCCACAGACTATGTTTAAAGTAATATGTCATCCTGGAGAACACATAGAGATTTGAACTAATCTAAAACCTTGAAGGATGCACATGGGTCAACTCTATCCTCTCCTATGTTATTCCCAGCCTGGGCCCTGGAATTTTCTGGAAAGGCTTACTGTTATATATTTTAGGCTTTGCAGTCTTTGTTACAACCACTCAACTCTGCTCTTGTAGCTCAAAAGCAGCCATACTAATCTACATTTCTAACAACTGTGTATATATTTCCCCCTCTCGCCCCTGCACATCCTCATGTAAAATAGTTGCAGTGTTTCATAATAATTATGCATAATAATGGGATGTATGCCATACTCATACATGCACGTAGCACAACCTGGTAGAATTTGTTACCTCATTCCCTCCTTTAATTCCTCCCTCTCCATCCCCTTTCTTTACACTATTATTTTCCCTTTATTTTCAAAAGATTTACCCCTTTATATTTATGTTCTTTTTCCGTTTTCATTCTCTAGCTATAAGAGAGAAAATATTCGACCTTTTACTATTGGAGTCTGGCTTATTTCACTTAGCATGATATTCTGTAGTTCCAGCCATTTACTAGCAAATAATGTAATTTCATTCTTTTTATGACTGAATTAAATTCCACTGTGTAAATACAGCACATTTTCTTTATCCATTTCAATGTTGATGAGCACCTAGTGTGGGAGGTCATCCTTGTCTAGCAGAATCAGATGAGTTTGAGCCTCAGGACCTAGAGGCCTGACTTCTTTGAAGTGGCAGACACGGAGGTGTGTCCCAGATTGCTGGGGAGCACGTGGCACTGTGGGAGTGGTTCCCTGCCTGGTTATATGATAGTTTCCCTGAGCAAATTGGCTTCCCTAACTCCACCCCATCCCTCTGTGACGAATAATCACAGAAGCCCCTCCTGTTCAGGGTCCCTTTAACTGTATGACTATAAATAAAATAGAGTGGGGCTACTCCATGTTGTTAGAGGCCAGATCTGGTATGGCCTGACCAGTCACACCCCCTCTCATTTACAAAGAATATTGGCTATTGTGTGTTTATTGATTAGATAAGTTTATGGGTAATGGATTGATTTATAGCCAACATTGTCCTCTGGCAGTTAACCCTTTTCTCATCCATGTGGGACATGACTGAGAACCGCCCCCCCCAACCTAGTCTAGTTCCATAACTTAAGTACTGTGAATTGCGCTGCTATAAATACTATATCTTTATAGAATCCTAATTTTAATTCTTTTGGATGAATCCCAAGAAGTGGAATAGCTGAGTCATACGGTGGTTCCATTCCTAGTCATTTGAGGAATCTCCATACTGCTTTCCAAAGTGGTTATATCAATCCGCAGCCCCACCAGCAATGTGTGAAAGTACCTTTTCCCCCACATCCTCATCATCAATTATTGGTATTTGTCATCTTGATAATTGTCATTCAAACTGGGGTGAAAAGTAATGTCAAATTAGTTTTGATTTGCATTTTCTGATTGCTAAGGCTGTTGAACATTTTTTATATATTTGTTGACCATTCATGTTTCTTCTTTTGAGAATTATCTGGTGAGTTCTTCTGCCTATATGTTGATTACATTATTATTATTATTATTATTATTATTATTATTAATTATTTGGGGATGACTTTTTGGAGTTCTTTACATATTCTGGATTTTAATCCCTT
>JAJEJO010050662.1:25661-57692 GCA_020662805.1 Glaucomys volans | reverse complement strand
GTAATTAATCAAATCAACAGACTTAAAGACAAGAATCAAATGATCATTTCAATAGATGCAGAAAAAGCATTTGATAAAATACAGCACCCCTTCCTGCTCAAAACACTAGAAAAAATACCTCAACAATGTTAAGGCCATTTATGCTAAGCCCATAGCCAAATCATTCTAAATTGAGAAAAACTGAAAGCATTCCCCCTAAAAACTGGAACAAGGCAGGAATGCCCTCTTTCATCACTTCTATTCAACATCGTCCTTGAAACTCTAGCCAGAGCAATTAGACAGACCAAAGAAATTAAAGGGACATGAATAGGAAAAAAAGAACTCAAACTATCACTATTTGCCCACAACATGATTCAATAATTAGAGGATCAAAAAAATTCCACAAAAAACTATTAGAACTAATAAATGAATACAGTAAAGTAGCAGGATATAAAGTCAACACTCAAACCTAATGCATTTCTGTTCATAAGTGATGAATCCTCTGAAAGAGAAATTAGGAAAACTACCCCATTCATAATAGCCTCAAAAAAATAAAATAAAGTGGGAATCAATCTAACAAAAGAGGTGAAAGACCTCTACAATTAAAACTACAGAACACTAAATAAAGAAATTTAAGAAAACCTTAGAAGATGGAATATCTCCCTTGCTCTTGGATAGGCAGAACTAATATTGTCAAAATAGTCATATTACCAAAAGCACTATACAGATTCAATGCAATTTCAATTAAAATCCTAAGTCTTTCCTCATAGAAATAGAGAAAGCAATCATGAAATTCATTTGCAAGAATAAGAGACACAGAATAGCCAAAGAAATCCTTAGCAGGAAGAGTAAAGCAGGGGGTATCACAATACCAGAACTTAAACTATTCTATAGAGGGATTTAGTAACAAAAATAGCATGGTATTGGCACCAAAATAGACAGGTAGACCAATGGTACAGAGACAAACCCACATTAGTACAGTCATCTCATACTAGACAAAGGTGCCAAAAATATACAATGGAGAAAAGATAGCCTCTTACACAAATGATGCTGGGAAAACTGGAAATCTATATGCAGCAAAATGAAACTAAACCCCTATCTCTCACATTGTACAAAACTCAACTCAAAATGGATCAAGCACTTCGGAATTAGACCTGAGACCCTGCACCTAATAGAAGAAAAAATAGGCCCAAGTTGTCATCATGTCATCTTAGGACCAGACTTCCTTAATAAGACTCCCAAAGCATAAGAAATAGAAGCAGGAATCAATAAATGGGATAGATTCAAACTAAAAAGCTTTCTCTCAGAAAAGGAAACAATAATGTGAAGAAAGTGCCTACAGAGTGGGCTTTACCATACGCACTTCAGATAGAGCACTTGTGTACAGAATTTATAAAGAAGAAAAAACTACACAAAAAATACAAATAACCCAATCAATAAATGGACTAAGGAACTGAGCAGACACACCTGACAGAAGAAGATATATGAATGATCAACAAATATATGAAAAAATGTTCAACTTCTCTATTAATTAGAGAAATGCAAATCAAAACTACCCTAAGATTTCATCTCACCACAATTAGAATGTCTATTATCAAGAATACAAGCAACAATAGGTGCTGACAAGGATGTGGGGAAAAAGGTACACTCATACATAGCTGTTGGGATTGCAAATTGGTGCAGCCACTCTGGAAAGCAGTATGGAGATTCCTCAGAAAACTTGGACTGGAACCACCATTTGACCCAGCTATCCCACTACTCAGTTTATACCTAAAGGACCCCAAATCAGCATACTACAGTGTCACAGTCACATCAATGTTTATAACAGCTCAATTCACAATAACTAGATTGTGGACCCAACTTAGATGCCCTTCAATAGATGAATGAATAAGGAAACTGTGGTATATATACACATTGGAATATTATTCAGTCATAAAGAAGAATAAAATTATGGCATTTGCAGGTAAATGGATAGAATTGGAGAATATCATGTTAAGTGAAATAAGCCAATCCCCCCCAAAAGCAAAGGCTGGATAGTTTCCTTGACAAGTGGATGATGATACATAATGGGGAACATGGGGTTGGGGTAAGAGAAGAATGGAAGAAGCTTGGATTCCATAGAGGGAAATGAGAGGGAGTGAGGGCGGGGGTATAAAAGAAGGCAGAATGAGACAGACATCATTACCCTATGTACATGTATGATTACACGAATGATGTGACTCTACATTGTGCACAACCAGAGAAATGAAATGTTGTACTCCAAAATAAATAAATAAATAAATAAATAAATAAATAACAAAAGAATATGTGGCTTGCTTTTAGAATCTAAAAAGGGAAAAATATAATTATAAACACCAAATGATATGTAAATCTAATCAATATTAATCAGACACATCATTTTAGATACAAAAATACTTACTAACAAAACAATGGTAAAGGAAAATACCATTAAATCAATCACTTTTTGTACTTCATAGTACTGAATTAAAATTCCCATAACCACACATTTTTTCTCATTTTTATCTTTTTATGCAGAGGATTTATGGCATGATACAATACAAAGAAACATTAGAAAAAAATAAAGAACAGTAGTTAAGAATTTTTGTAAATTCTTCTCTGTATGTAATACATATGAATAAGTTAAAAATTAAAATAAGCTGGCAAGTCAATTTAAATATCTCTTTAATTAGTTCTTTTTAGTTATACATAATACTAGCATTCATTTTTGACATCATTAAAAAAGCATGGAATACAATTTCTTCTAATTCAGTCCACAACACTTCCTCTTTCCCTCCTTTCTTCCCTTCTTCTGTGCCCTTCCCTCTACTCTACTGATGTTTCTGCTGTTTATTTATAGTTTTTTTTTTTAAATTAGTGTCTTGGGGATATACATGATAGTGAGATTCACTGTGGTATCTTCATATATGTACATAGAAAAATCAGATCAGATTCATTTCACTGTTCTTTTCTTATCCCACCCGCTTCCCTCTTCTTTTATTCCTTTGGTCTACTCCACTGATCTTTATTACTGTTTTTCAATTCCTGCCCATGTTTTGGATTGGCCTCTTCATATTGAGGAAAACATTCAATCTTTGAATTTTGAGGACTGGCTTCTTTGGGGACTGGCATGACAATCTCCAGTTCCATTTACCAGCAAATGCCGTAATGTCATTCTTCTTCATGACTGAGTAGCATTACGTTGTGTATATATACCACATTTTCTTGATCCATTCTTTTGCTGAAGGGCACATAGTTTGGCTCCACAGGTTGGCTGTTGTGAACTGAGCTCTTATAAACATTGATGTGGCTGCGTCAATGTAGTATGCCAATTTTAAATCTTATGAATATATGCCAAGGAGTGGAATAGCTGGGTCATATGGTGGTTCCATTCCTGGTTTTTAATTCACACGTGAATAGCTATTGTGTTAGATTATAAGGCTTCATGCAGTTTCAAAAGAGCCCTCAAATTTCAGTGACTTAACAATAAAAGTTAATTCCTCACTTAAAATAAGGTTGGAGCTATAACTTCTATGGTAGTGTTCCTCCATGAGGTGATTCAGTCAGTCTTTACACTGGCTTTACCATCTAGCAGGACATTGTTATGGTCCATGTCAATAGGTGCAAAGACATACTGGGTTTTAAAGCCTTGACCTGAAAGTGACATATTACTTTCACTTTTCATTGCATTGCTGGGACTAGTCAAATAGACACATTGGATAATTATGTAGATATTTCTTGGTAACATAGTCATGCAATGGATAAAGACAAGTTTTGGTGGTATGGTTGACTATGTTGCTATGAATTTGGAGTTGGAATACCAGCTCTGACATTAACTTGCTACATAAACACTGGGTATGTTTTTAGTAGATCTCAATCCTAATATTTTAATTTATGAGTAAGAAAATGTCTAAAATAATTGTAATATCTTCGTTTTTATAATTATGTGTTTACATTTTTTGTTAACTGTCTAGTCACAAACATGTAATTAAAAGCAAATAGGAAATTAGTGAGTTGCTCCTGTTTTTGCAGAAGTTTTTGCAGTTATTATTCCAAGTGCTTCTAAAATTGAGTCCATTTCAAGTAATTATCAATGTCACTGCCCTTTCTGATTAGACAAAAGAACAGTAAGAACTATCTTGTTTCATTAGCTATTTAGAGTTTGAAAGGTTTTAAGGTATAATAGAATTTAAAAACCTTCATTTATATAGTAGCTAGAGGGTTAAAAGCTTCATTAGAGGATAGTGTGTACTCTAATGTTCATAAAACATTACACTTTTACTGTTTTTATAACTGTACTGTATTGTGAAGAAATTAAAGAATTTCGGTAATTAATTATGTAGTTCAGTTCAATTTAGTTTCTGCAAAAAAATCACGGTTTTATTGCACTTAATAAAACCTAATCCATTAGATACTATGATAGGATCTTAACATAATATATACAAAATTCATCCTTCCCTCAGGTTCCAAAACCAATTTACATGTAGATGACACAATTTTATATCTCCCTCAGCATAATTTAGTTTGCATTTTCAAAAGTGCAAAATGAACACTTTTCCCTCTTGATAAACTACAAAAATGTGAGTAGGTACTTCTCTGTAGTAAAAACCACAAATTGAAGAACAATAATAGGGAGGTTCATTAGGCATTACAACTGATCTAATGAAAAAGTTGAAGGTGATATAATTATTATTTTGAAAATCATTTTATTAAGTATTTGCTGTACATTGATTTTCTTCTTGACTATAATATGTGTGCAGGTGTGTGTGTGTGTGTGTGTGTGTATGTAACCTATTTACTTACAAATCTTTGTGATAATTTAGGAAAATATTAAAATGTTCTTGCACAATACAGGTGATATGTAGCACTTACTCTACTATAATTAATTTATAGTATAATTTCAATCAATAATCATGTTTTTCACAGGAAGCATGGAATCCAAAGTATTCTTTAAAATATGGTCGAACATAATCATAGAATTTCTTATGTTTTAAAAATAATGTAATTAAAAAATCCTAAATTGCCAGAAAAAATGTCAACTCTACAAATATTTAACCCTAGAAAAGAAAATATAACTAATTTTTAAAGTTAATTATTTTTAAAAAACACTGAGTATAATTCAGAAAATACCATGGAGCTGGATGTCAAAATACAATGGTGAAGATATAATGGCAAATGCATATTTTAAATCTACATGACAATTAAGAAATTATCTGAGAGAATGAGCAAGGAAAAGTCTTACTGGAATTCATTTCTTATTAATTATATATATGTATATAGAAAATTTATTATAAAGCATTTATTGATCGGACAATTATGTAACATTAATGGTCAGTCCATGTCATCTATCTATCATGTCTTTTTCTCAAGATTCTTGTCTCAAAGTAGCTTCTTATGATTTTATGGGTTACCTAATGTTGAAATCTTTTTAATTGATTTAAACTATTTTATATTTTACTATTAAATTGATCAAATAAATTTTCAGTTTATTCTGTAGTAAACTGTAATTCTGTAATTAGCTTTTGAGCTAATGATGAATAAATACAATAATAGATTGAGAAGAAAATTTTAAAATTTCTTTTTGGAGAAGAGAAATTAAACAGTGTTTGAAGTCTTTATCTATGAATGTAAATTTCATTCCTATCATGTTCATCTTTCTCCACTTCTCATTAGCACTTAATGACAGTTTTCTTCAGATTACTAATTTAATTCTCAAATTAGATTTAAGATTTGGATTTGAATTGAAATCAATCTAATTGGAATTAGATTTCGAGAACTACTTTTTTGCATTAGAAGTTTTTAAAAACAGTTATACTCCAAATTATTGGTAGATACCAGCTTTTTAAGAAGGCTCTTAAAGCTCAGCAAGTAAAACCAAGAAGTAATAATTGGGATAACTTCAAGTTAAAACAGCCTCTGTACAGGAAAGAAAGTAATTAAGAGCATAAAGAGAGAGACTACAGAATTAGAGAAAATCTTTACCAGCTACTCTTCCAAAAGGAGATTAACATTTCAGAATACATAAAGAATGCAAAAATTTTTCATCAAAACAATCAAACAAACAAACAAACAAACATATAATCCAATCAATAAACTGGCAAATAGACTAAACTGATATTTCTCTAAGGAAGAAACACAAATGACCACTAAATATTTGAAAAATGTTCAACATCCCTACCAATCAGGGAAATAAAGATCAAAACTACGTTGAGATTTCACCTTATTCTAGTTATAAGGGCAGCCATAAAGAATGCAAATAACTTTAAATGCTGTTGAGGATGTAGGAAAGAAAAGATAATTATGCATTGTTGTTGTGAGTACAAATTAGTACAATCACTATGAAAAACAATATAGAGATTCCTCAAAAGACTAGGAATAGAACCACCATAAAATCCAGCTCTTCCACTCTGTGATATTGATCCAGAAAAAACAAATCATCATGCTGTAGTGGTCCATGCATAGCAATGCTTATAATAGTGCAGTTCATAATAGCCAACTTATGGAATCATTCTTGTGTCCATCAACAGATGAATGGTGAAGACAATGTAATTCACATAGACAGTGGACTTTTACTCAGTCATAAAGAACAAAATTATGGCACATACCAGTAAATTGATGGAACTGGGGAATATCATGCTAAGAGAAACAAGTCAAACTCAGCAAGTAAAGAGTTGAATATTTTCTCTCAAATGAAGAGTAAGATGAATAAGAAACTAAAAAATTGTGTGGGGGTACCTCATGAAAATAGAAAGGATCACTATGGAATTTAAAAAATATTTTGGGGGGACAGAAGGAGGATGGGAAAGGGGAGGAACTGAGGAATGAAACTGACCAAATTATGCTATACTCATATATGAATATATCACAATAAATTCCATATTTATTCATAACTACAATGCATCAATTTAAAAACAATGAATAAGTAAAAGTAAGAACCATTAAACAGAGGCAGTATATCAGGAGGAGGGTGAAGGGATGAAAAGGGAAGTACTGGGGATTAAAAAGAAACAAATTGTTATATGCATGCATGAATAAGCTAGTGTGAGCCCCACTATTATGTACAGCTATATTGCATTACTTTTTTTTTTTTGCAGTGCTGGGAATTGAACCCAGGGCTTGTGCTTGCAAGACAGGCACTCTACCAACTGAGCTATATCCCCAGCCCGCATTACATTTTTAAAGGAAAAGTTCCTTGATGTTGGTCTTATATCAAACTAAAAAGGTTCTACACAGCAAAGGAAACAATAAAATGAAGATAACTTAGAAAATTAAAGAGAAGGTCTGCAAATCATATATCTGATAAGAGGTTAATTTCCAATCTATATAAGGAACACACAAAAATTTAGAGCAAAAAAGTAAATAATTAATCTGATTAAAAATGGATAGACGTTTTCCCAAAGAAGATATACATATGATGTTATGGTTAGATATGAGGTATTCCCCAAAAGTTCATGTGTGAAACAATGCAAGGAAGTGTACAGGTGAAATGATTGGGTTATGAGAGTCTTAACAAGTGAATTAACCCTGATAGGGAGTAACTGTAGGCAAGTTGGGTGTGGCTGGAGGAGGGGGCCATTGGAGTTATACCCTTGGGTACATATTCCCTTTCACTCATCCCTTTCTCTCTCTCTCTCTCTCTCCTCTCTCCTCTCTCCCCGCCCCCCTTTCTGGTACAGAGTCTGGATCCTCTTTCTTCCACCACACTCTTCTACCATGATGGCCTGCCATATCACAGGCACTAGGAAAAGGAGTCAGCCATCTATGGACTGAAACCTCTGAAACTTTGCCTCCTCTGCAATTGTTCCTGTCAGGTCTTTTGGTCATATTAGCAAAAATGCAGACCAACATATGGAGCTATAAGATATGTGAAAAGATGCTCAACATTAGTAATCATCAGGGAAATGCACATCAAAACCCCAATGATGGACTGGCAAGATAGCTAAGTAGGTAGAGTGCTTGCCTCACATGCACAAGGCCCTCAATTCAATTGCAAGCACAGGAAAAAATAATTGTATTACCTCACCCCCTAAGAATGTCTTTTTAAAAATTTTTTATTTGTTCTTATCAGTTATATATGAAAATAGAATATATTCTGACATATTGTACATATATGGAGTTTTGTATCTTATCAAAAAGAAAAGCAAGATGATATAGCTCAGTGTCAAAGCACTTGCCTAAATTTTGCAATTCCCTGGGTTCCGTCCCAAGAACTGCAAAACAAAAACAAAAAAGACAGGCAATAACAGGTGTTGGCCAGGGTATAGATAAAAGAGAACCCTTATACACAATTGTAGAGAATATAAATTAGTACAGTTGGTTTGGAAAACATTTTAGAAGTTCCTCAAAAAAAATTAAAAGTAGAAGTATCATGTTATCCAGCAATTCCACTTCCAGGTATATATCTAAAACAAATCAGGATCTCAAATACTCATCTGTACCCCCAGGTTAACTGTTGAATAAAATATGGAAGCAGTAGCTAAGATACAACCATACAAACATAGTATCTACCAGCAGAGAAGTGGATCAAGAAAATATCACTATTTATATGTATATGTTGATATATAGACATGGAAAATTCTTCAGCCAAAGAAATGAAATCTTGCTGTTTATGACACAAAATGGATGAATTGGAGGACATTATGCTAAGTACAATACAACAAACATAGTAAGACAAATTCCACTTGACCTCAGTTATAAGTGGAATCTAATAGTCAAACTCAAAGAAGCAGAGACAGGAATGATTGGTAACAATGGCCTGGGTTAGGGAAAGTGAGGACATATTAGCGATAAAAGGAATGGGTTCTATAAATGTACATCATAGTGACTATAGCTAATAATACTGTGTTGTCTACTTAATATTTTATAAAAGAATAGATTTTACATGTCTCATGCATGTGGACACACACACACGCATGGTTCCAGGTAGTGAAGGATTTGTTAAATTGATTGGGGTAATCATTACATACTGAATACGTGTTTTAGTCAAATTTATGTCACTGTGACCAAAGGACCTAACAAGAAAAACTTAGAAGAGAAAGAGTTTAATTTGACTCATGGTTCAATCATGATTAATTATGGATTAATCCACTGATGAGGCTCCAGCTCACATAATCTAAACACTTCAGTTCTCATCATTTAATCATTAACAGATCATTCTTGCACTGGTTCACACATGAACTTTGTGGTTTCATGACTAAACGATGATGCTTTTGAAACGATCACATTATACACATCAAAAGTGCAATTTTTTTTTGACACTGGGGATCAACCCATGTGCTTGTGTGTACAAGGTAATGCTCTACCACTAAGTTATAGCCCAGACCTGATTATGTAAAATTTCTAGTAGTCAATTAAATGTGTTGAGATAAATAAATCCTAATATTTAATGTCCTTTAAGATGCTAATGTAGTGCATATCATTCTTCTTACTTCTTATGTCTAGTCTTACCTGTATTGAAATTTTAATAGCAATGTTTATTGTTTAGTATTAAAAACATTCCTCTGCCACTAAACATGTCTTTTCAATATAGTTAATTTAGGCACTCTGATCCTGTGATTGGATCACTAAAAAAGTAATAAAATTCATGCTTTGCTTTATTAGAAAATTAAACATCAACACTTTATTGTGCAAGAATCTGTTGTATTCATATCTAAGAGGCAGTATTCAACAAGTTAATTAAATTTGTTTTGCAATAAGCACCCCAACTCTTGTAATTTTCTCCATACTTGTAATGTGTGTCATTTTATAAAGCCAGACTTAAAATTTGTTTGAGTTCATTAGTTTTTGATTTAAAAAACACAGGACTCAGAAAATTAAAGATAACTTTGTTTTAATCACTCCATGAGGGTTAGTGTTTAAGTTCTAGGTCATGCTGTGCCAGTACTGAGTGCCAGACCCCAAGTGGCTCTGTGTGTATACAGGGGTGAGGTGTATTTTCTAATATTTAAAACTTTTAAAGTTACAAGTACAGAGCAAATCATCCTTGTTTTAGTAAACTTCTTCATTGCTGTGAACAAAAGAAATGACAAGAACAATTTTAGAGGAGGAAAAGCTTATTTGGCATTCATGGTTTCAGAGGTCTGAGTCCACAACTGCTGAGTCCATTGTTCTGTGCCTGAGATGAGAGAGAACACCAGGATGGCAGAATGTGGCAAAGGAAAGTAACTTAGGACAGGACAATCAGGAAGTAGAAAGAGACTAAGCTAGGCTCATAGGGACAAAATACATACCCCAAAGGTATACCTCCAGTGACCTACCTAATATACCATAACTAACCTGCCTACAGTTACCACCCAGTTACTCCCTATCAACAGATTAATGTACTTGATTTGGTTAATGCTCTCGTAACCCAATCGCTTCACCTTTAAAATTTCTTGCATTGTCTTACCCATGAGCTTTTAGGGGACACCTCATATCTAAACCTAACACTCCTCTTTCCCATGTCTGATTGTTTCATGCAACTAGAAACTATCAGAATAATGCTATGATATCAGTCAAACTGTAAAATGTTAAGAAATATTCCATAATGAAAGTTGAAATGAGAGGTATGAATTAATAAAATAATTCCTTTTATTCTTTTTTATTATTAAATCCTTGCCAAGTGTTTAGCCAATTTCAAAGTAAACTAAAGAGTGAAAAATATACCAGAGAATGCCCCAGAAATAAGGATGGTGTATTATGTCTTAGAAGTGCAGATAGCACTTGGAAGTGCTGGTAGATGGTACTGGGAAAATTGAAAAAAGCAATTCATACATATTTCATGACATGCTTTAGAAATCATGGGCAAACCACACCAAGACTATTCTAGTATATTTGGCAAACATTGGGAATTTAACTTTTGGTATTTATAAAGTTCTTTAAATTTTTTGGTAACATCAAGATAAAACAACAAAATTTTGCATGCTTTAACTTTTGAAAGAGAAAAACAATTTAATTGTTAGGTAGCAGTTAGTAAGGAGCAGTGAAATGCATAGCAAGAGCACAGGTTTACTTTGGGTTACTGTTAAAGTCTTCTTCAATCTACTGTCAAAGCAGATGAGTAAATAACTTGTAGCAGATAAACTGTAGAAAAGCATCAGTTAGCAAATAATGAGGATAAATTCTGAGTGCAAAAGGACGGTATGCTGACCTCAATGGATTCAGAGAAGCCTTTATTCATTAGTGGACTCTGGGCACTGTTGGGGCTCATTTTCCAGATGCAAAAATGGCTGTGGGTTATAGGGGGGATTTTAGTTTTATAGGAAAAGACTAATTTGCCATGGGGGAAGGTCAAGTTATAGGGCCCAGCATTCAGTAACCACGTCTTTCCTCCAGGGCCCATTGTTGCAGGAAAGGATCTGCTGAGAGGTTAATTCTTGGCTAGTTTTCCCTCCCTCTCCCAAACCACACCTCTCTCCATTTTTCTTCAGGGGTTATCTTGCAGGAATATTATTCTCCATAACCCTTCATAAACAAACAAAGTAAAAGGAGCTAACATGGAGGAATATATCAAGAAAGATTTATAGAACTCTTGACAGGACCCAAAAAGATCAAGATAAAACTGGAGTCATGGTCCCAAGTGTCTCCTTTCATTTCAGAAAAAGAATTCTTTGGTGGTACAGGTGCAGTAAAGTAACCTCTGACCTATCCCTGACCCCAGTACCCATATTAACATAGACTGACTTGTAGAGGAAGCACCCCTGATTAGGATGGCCACCATGACAGTTCAGGAGAAGATGAAGAAGGTATTGAACACCTGAAAGGCAAAGGTCGCTGAAGGAGGACTACAATCCCCAAGGTAACCACAAAACAACAATAAATCTGGAGATGACATTGTTCCCTTTATCATTCTCCATTTGGAGTCAGCCTACTCTCTCCCTTGAGAGTGCTCTCAGCTTGAGCCTTATACTACTTTTCCCCTATTCTACTTTGCTTCCGTTTTACTTTTGCTTATAATAAAATTCTTTTGCATGAATTTCAGTATTTGACTTTTAAGTTTCCTTTCATCAGATCATAAGAACTGAGGTTTGGAGCTTCAGTTCCCCACTTTCCTGTGACATAGATATTTTCAATTTCAGAAAATCTTGTAGGGCATAACTATAGTAGTATCAATATTCTACAGATTTCTTTCTCTAAGAAATCCCTAAAACAATGACAGTTGTGTTAATACAGAGTCTTATTCAATTATGGCTCTTATGGATGTGGAAGATGATTCACTATCTAGTCCTTGAAGACTATTCTGATTATTTCAGGCAAGACTCCCTGGTTTTCAAATAATTTTGTGTCACTCTTGGAGGTCTCTGAGCTTTTACACATTGAATGTAGGACTAGTAGCCAAAACTTTAAGAGTTAAGATCTGACCCTCTGGTACTTTATATTATTTGATCTTCCTGAAGTTACTTCACTTGTCTGGTCTTGATTTTTTCATGTGCAAAAAAAATATTTTTTAGTTTCTTAAGTGTGATCAGCAATTCAAAGTAAATAATCAGAAAAATTAACATCTTAAGAAATACAGAATATCACAGTACCCTCCTGCTTCACAGCCCAGTGTGTTCAAAGGTTGCCATCTCTGTAAAGAAACAAAGCATAGATATTGAACTCCACAAATCACGTCATCAAAATGTATTCATTCTCCTTATATTTTCTGGGTTCTTATTCCCTTGTATGGTCACTATTAAAATCAGAAATCAGTTCCTTCAATTTTAATTTCTCGTCACACCTGACACTGAAGTCTAAATAAATGCCCTGAACTTCTCATCTTTCATCACTGAAACATGTCATTACCACCTGGGATAGATATTTGAAATGATGTCAATGGACCAGATACTGTTCAATATGTAGAATCTTTCCCTGGGCCCCATAATTTGTCCTGGATCTCTAGGACTGATCTTGAGCTTTCTTTGCCTCTTTATAGATTACATAAATCAAGGCTTGCTCATGACAAGAGAATCCTGAGAATTGCTTTTATCATCTAATCTTAAAATGCTCAGGAAAACAAATAAAATGAACTAATTTCCATAGTCACTGCAAAGTAAATGTAAGGTGAAGACTAAAATAAATTTTCTGGGAATTAGCACTGAAGATGTAAGTAAATGAACACATCCTTTGGAAATAAAACTTAAATAGCATATTCATTAAATAGGTTGTTGATGGAAAATAGTATTTTATCTTTAATTGAAAAATAATTATACATATTTATTGGATACAATGTGATCTTCTGATATATTTATTCTAGAATGATTAGAGCTAATTAACATATTCATTATCTCATATTTATCATTCTTTTTTCACAACTTGTTTGAAATTTAAACAAGAAGTATTTTGTAAATATATAATACACTTTTATTAGCTAAAGTAACAATGACAATAAATATTACATATTTAAAGCAGAAAAGTTACATATAACCAATAAATACAGAAAATATTTTTGACTTTCTTATATTATATAGACCTAACATGAAGCTCCATGCTTAAATAAAACTATAAAGCTTATCTGAATTTAGTAGCAAAAGCCAAAGTGTGGCCTATTGAGGTGCACAGCATCTGTTGAGTGCACAGACTGTGCACTGAAATGTCAAGAGATCACTGTGTGAACTCATATAAACTGTGCTCATCTTCTTCCCCCCAATAGGGCAATTCAACTTTCCTAAGACTGCAGTATCTATATCTATGTCAACTGCTCTTTATCTAGTACCTGTTCAAAGACACACATCGTAAAACATGAAATTGGAGAAGGAAACAGTGATGGCAGAGCCAATGACAGGCACAGATGGCACCAGTAAGACAGAAAGGTGTCTAGAAGCAGGACTGTGGTGGAGTACAATCTGAATTTCTTTCCATCTTTTAGAAACAATTGGAAAGAAATGACTCCTTATAACTGTCAGAGTGAAATTTAGGAAACTGGTTTTTGGTACTGTTACACCCTAGTACTTTATTCAAGGAAGAGAGAGAGAGAACAATATGAAATATATAAGGAGCTGGGAATATGACATTCCCTTAATATGTGACCAAACACTTGTATTTTACTTCAATTTTTAAAAGATTATTTTATTAAAATATATTTAAATTGCAAATACCTATCATCTGTAATAATCTTTATAAGCCTTTAGAAACAATTTTAAAATTGCTTTATTAATTAATTATATGAATTTGTTAACATCTACTAAATTATCAGGCATAAATATGTTCTTTTTAATCAGGCCTGATTACTTGAGTTAAATACTTTCCTTCTCTTAAATTTTACTAATAAATTGCAGAAGTTAATAAGTAAGAAAAAATGCATTTTGAATAATATTGCCTAAGAAGAGCTCAGAATAAGGATAATTCATATAACTTTTAGTAAAAAATAATTAGAAATGTAATGCAACATTATGCCCATTTCTTAATATAACATAGTAATAAATGGTATCCTTTTCTGTTGTGAAAAAATGTCTGAATATATAAGCTAAAACTGCAATAATATGTATTATCCAAATATCTATTAAAGTAATGCATAAGTCAATGCTTATAATATATGAGGGCATAAGGAAATATATATAATATGTTCAGTTCCAATTATAAGAATCATTTGAGAGACATTTGCTATTGACTTTCTAATTTTGAGGAAAGTTTATAAGCTGATTTTGTTATAGTTCACATTGATTTACCAAACTCATATCACATACTGTAGTAGGTGTTAGAAGAATTAAGATGAATAAGCTCTGGTTTCTGCCATAAGGCAATCACATTTTTGTGCAATGCATATCAACAGCTGGCGGTGGTAAAATATGATGAGCTCAAGAACAAAGGACTGTTTAAATGTTTGGGAAGATAGGTAAAATAAAATTGTTATACAAAGTATACCATAGGAAAGAGATAGATTTCTGTACATGGAGTGATTTCACATAAAAATGTAGTTTTAGTGTATTCTGTTACAAAATGAGTAACTATAAAAACAGATTGATAATAACTTGAAAGTAGTATTACATGTATGCTATTTTAATAGTGAGTTAAGTTTAGATAAAAAGCAACAATGAAGTATAGCTTTTTAATGAAAGAACTATAATAAATGCATTATTAACAAAACAAGTTACATGAGAGGACTTCAAGAAAAGGCAGAACTTCTAACTCAAATATTAATGAATTCTAAAACCACATTTGTTCTGTTAACAATAAAAGAAAAGGCAGGTAGATGATGTTGAACTAATTCAAGCAATGCAAAATATCTGGCACTGTGTCTAAGGAAAATCAAGAGAAAGAGGTGGCATATGGAAACTTTCAAAAAACAAATCATGAATTTTAGCTGAAACATAAAGTATCCACCAAAAGCAAAAACTAATAATAATTTATTTTTAAAAAAAACTATGGGCCATCCTAAATAAATGATAAACTTAGTAAGAGTATGGATCTTGGAGTGAAATCATCTGGTTTGACAGACACTTGTAGGCTATTATCCAGAAGCAAGTTTGTATGTGAGGGAGAATGACATGCTTGTGAGAGTTACTAAATGTAGCGTGTGAAAGTCCACAACATAGAATGACTAGATTGGGTGTCAGGCAGGAGAATTAGTACTGCACTTGGTGGGGTGTGGCATAAAAACATGCAATAAGACACCTACATAAAGAATACCTACAAGAGGTACGTATAACATCGGTGCATATGGGGAAAACATTGGAAGTGAGAGGATAGCAAATAGAAGTGGATTTAAAATGCAGGTATATAACCATTTAGTTTTGTGGAATTTGACTACAAAACATAGGCATAAATAACACAACAAAGCACAATAAAAAAAACAAGGAACAATCATTCTAATTGCATTAACCTAGCATGAGCACCAGAGTGAGTTTGTTGCGGGGGGTATATGAATCTCTAAATGTTGTGAACTCATTTTTGGCTAGGCCTCCATCAATTTCTGGGAGAATCAAAGGCATAAAGATGACTAAATTCTATCATCATTTCAAAATACAATCCAATTATTTAATCTGATTCCCAGTTAAACAATGACCATCTTTTCTAACCTTAAAGGAAAACTTCTTGTGCTGAATAGTTACAAAATAGCTAATTTTATACATAATTCATCATCACTCTAAAATAATCTTCAAGAAAGTTTAATTTTTAATTATTGGTGTGTGCCCTTGTACAGAATTTCAACCATACTCTCAAATAAAAGTTACAGTTTGGTAATGTTGTTAATTCTACCAGCTCTTCACACAAAGGGACTATAACTACAGCCTTTTAATTAACCAAATCTAAGAATGCTAATATTGACAAAAGATGTAAAAAGACATGTAAATAAGAATCTTATTGTGCTTTTCTTAGGCACTGGTTAAAAACATGAAGCTTCATGTTTTCAAATGGACAAGCAATACGTATTAAGGATTTTGAGATGTGTGAGAAAATGAAGACACACTTAGAGATAATTAATAGTGGGAAAAACAACAACAATAACAAAGCTCATAAAACAAAACTAAAAATTGTGGATAGTGGTATAGATGCTAACTCCTCAAATTCTTCATTAAATTTCTGAATAAGTTCTTTATATTGAACTATAATTTTTACCTTGCTACATACACTGCACATTAATTTGGTTGTTTAGAACTGAGGCAAAAGAACATGAAAAAAATAAGCAGATTTGGAATTAGTAACTCCTATGAAATTTTTAAAGCCTAAGCTCCATTATTGTTAGTCCCCTCATTGTTATTGATAAAATAAGTTAAAATACTCAAAAGATAACTATGTTGGCATAAAAGTCATGAAACTCTTGGCATCAGAATCAACAAGAAAGACACAACTAATGAGCATTAACATTCACAGATGATATCACAACAGGCATTGAGAACTTTCAAGAAAACATAACCTTGTCAATGTCAAAACATGGTGACAGTGACTGACCAGATAGTGACCTGTTTGGGCAAAGTCTCAAATAGAGAATTTGAGAAACTCAACAAACTTAGAAAAAAAAAAAACACACACACACACACAGAAATGATTGATATTGATATTCTAACAGAAGAACTCAATGGAGAGATGGAAGCAATTAAAAAAATTCATACAAAAGTCCTTGAGCCGCCAAAACACAAAATGATGGAAGACATTGGTAACAGAATAAATCAATCAGAGGAAGGAACCAGTGTGCTCAAAGACAGACCATTTGAAAACACAGAGTTGATGGAGAAAAAGGAAAAGAAAAAGTGATGATTAATTAAAAAAGCCTACAGGAAAAATGCTTGGGTTATTGGGTTTCAAGAACAATTGAGAATGCCAGAGGGGTAGAAAGCTTATTCAAAAGATTTTAATCAAAACTTCCAATCCTGGAGAAGTATACAAATACCCAGATACTGAACACCCAAGGTCACTGGTCAGACTTAGCTCAACCATGTGTACCCCAAGACATCTTAAAATAAAATCTCAAATGTGAAAGACAAAGAAAATGTCCTCATGGAAGTAGACAAAAGAAACAACATAAAAGGGTGTCTCAATTTACCTGACACAGACTTCTCAGAAGACACATTAAAGGCCAGGAAAGAGTGGCATGAGAGTTTCACAGAATCGAAGAAGAAAAAACAACTGCCACCACAAAAATGTCAACCAAAAGTACTGTATGATCCAAAGCTCTTAGAAATGAAGGGATGAAAGACATCCACAGAAAAACAAAATCTGAGAGAATATATTCCAATAGACTAGATTTACAAGAAATGCTAAAGAAAGATTTTTCAACTAAAAGAGAGAGAAACTAAAGAGTAAGAAGAAAATATAGAAAGGTATAAAACTGATGAGAGTAACTGCATACATTCAGAATGCTCTAATAATAATAGAGTATATAAGTCATTCATAGCTTTAGTATGAAGACTAAAACACAAAACAATTAAAATAATAATAACTACATTAATGTGTTGAGAGAGGCAATATAGAAATATGTAAAATTGGACATCAAAAAGTAAATATGTGGGGAGGAATGGGATATAGAGCTCTTTATTAGTATATTTTCTCCATTCTTTTTGTTATATTTATGCCCTTGTTAAGTTGCTATCAATTTGGAAGAGCTTGTTATAATCAAAAACCAAGTTTATCAAAAGCAAAAATTTATACTAGAGGAATTGAAACACCCTACTAAATAAATAACCACAAAGGAAGAATGTAAGAGAGGAAGAAGGAAATGGACTACCGCAATTAAAAGAACGAGTTACAAAGTGACTATTGTAATATCTTACCTATTGATTTTTCCTTAAATGATATCAAATCAATTTGATAACAAAGAAGAGTGATTAAATTCTCCAATTAAGATCATTTCTTTCCTGGAGATATCAAATTGATTAAATTATCCAATTAAGAGATAAAGCGATTGAATAGTGTTGTGGTTTAGATGTGAGGTGTCCCTCAAAAGCTCATGTATGAGAAAATGCAAGAAAGTTTAAAGGTAAAACGACTGTGTTATGAGAATTTTAACCAGTCACTGAATTAATCCCCTGATAGGGATTAACTGGGTGGTAACTATAGGCAGGTGGGGTGTGGATGGAAGAGGTAGGCCACTGGGAGCATGCCTTTATGTCTTTTAGGTATATATTTCCTCCTTGGTGAGTAGAGGTGGAGACTCTGTATATATTTCCTCCTTGGTGAGTAGAGGTGGAGACTCTGTCTCTCTCTGTCTCTCTCTCTCTCTCTCTCTCTCTCTCTCTCTCTCTCTCTCTCTCTCTCCTAGTGCCATAATCTAAGCTCTTTTCCTCTGCCACACTCTTTTGCCATACTGTTAGGCTTCACCTCAGGCCCCAAGGAATGCATTCAATTGTTTATGGACTGAGACCTCTCAACTGTGAGCCCCCAAATAATTTTTTTCTCATACAATTGTCCTTGTCAGGTCTTTTGGTCACAGCAGCAAAAATCCTGACTAAAACAAATGGATTAAACAATCATGACCTAAATCTATGTTGCTTACAAGAAACTCACTTCAACTCTAGGGCACGCTTCAATGTTTACAGCAGCACAATTCATAATAGCCAAATTATGGAATCAACCCAGATGCCCATCAATCAATAAATGAATCAAAAAATGTGATATATCTCACATTTGGAATTCTACTCAGCCATAAAGAAGAATGAAGTAATGGCATTTCACCATAAATCAATGGAAACTGAGCTTATTTCATAATAAGTAAAATAAGTCAGACTCAGAAAATCAAGGACCAAATGTGGAAGCTAGAGAAAAAACTGGAAAGAGGTGGTGGGGTAGAGGATTAAATATCCTAAAGATACAGGGAAGACCAGTGGAGTAGAAGGAGGATGAGAGGGAGTGAAAAGGAAAGGAAAGGAGAAGAAATAGAAAATGAATTTAATAAAATCATGTTATATATATATATATACATAAATGTATCAAAGGGCATTTCATCTTCATGTTTATGGAGAAAGTATTATTAACATTATTACCTCATGTACATGTATGACTGTATGACCTATATGATCCTACAATATGTATAATCAGAAAAATGAGAGATTTTTCTACATTTATGTATGATCTATCAAAATGTATAAATGCATTCTACTGTCTGTGCAACTAATTAGAAAATAAAATATTAAAAATTTTAAAAAATAAAGGAGTGAAAGTAAGATCAGTAGAGAAGGAGAAAAGGGGGAAGATAAGAGTATGAAAAGGGGTGGGGAGAATGAAGATTGAAATAAAAGGAATTTTATGTATAATTTCATCCAAATGAACCCAAATACTACATGTAATTATAATGTTCTAATCAAAAAACTAAGGAGACACACATAGATTTAAAAAGTGGTATAAAGATATTCTATGCAAATGGATCCAAAAGAAAGCATGAGTAGTCAGGTAAAATAAACATTATATCAAGAGTCAGAAACTGATAAGGAGGATTTTTATTTAATGATACAGGGTAAACTCAGCAAGGGGAAATAACAATCCTAAACATATATTCAACCAGTGTTAAAGCACCCAAATATGCTAAGTGATATGAACAGATCTAAAGAGAAAGAAAGACTCCAATACAATGATAGTAGGGAACTTTATACCCTCTTTCAGTAATGGAAAACTCATCTAGACAGAAAATGAACAGACACAGTAGGGTTAAAGTGGACAGTACTCCAAATAGACCCAACAGACATCTAGAGAAGATTCCCTCCAATTGGTGCAAAGTATATTTTTTCTCACAAATATGTGGAATAATTTCTAGAAAAATGTTATTTTATGTACAATGAAATATGTCTTCTTTATAATTCTTTTAAAACCTGAATTAATATAAATATTGTATTTATATACAATAAAATGTCATTTTTTAAAAACCTGAATTAACTAATATTCTTTGAGGATAATGTCATAAAACTAGAAATCAATAGCAAGAAAAACTTTGTAAACTATAAAAATACAAAAAAGCAAACAACTTATTCTTGAACAATCAATGCATCAAGAAAGAAATCAAGAAGGATATTTCAATATCTCTAAGAGAGCCAGGCACACATCTGTACCCCAGCAGCTTGGGAGGCTGAGGCAGGAGGATCACAGTTCAAATCATGCCTCAGTAAAAGACAGGTGCTAAGCCACTCAATGATACTCTGTTTCTAAATAAAATTCAAAATAGGGCCCGGGATGTGGCTCAGGGGTTGATTGTCCCTGAATTCGATCCCCAGTACAAAAAAAAAAAAAATCTCTAGGAGAAGCAGTAAAAGAGATTAATACCTTAAATTGGCAATGCAATGTGTATGGAACAGAGGAAGCTGTACTTCTTGTTTATACATACATATACATATATATGTGTATATATATATATTTAGTCAGACATATCAATAACATTCATAGTGGCAGTATTAATAATAGCTAAAATTGGAATGAAGGCAAATATCCATAAACTATTCAATGAGTAATTAAAAACTACATGCTCATACTATTGAATAATGTATAGAGATTAGAATGAAAACTAGTTCTATAGACAATATATAAATAGATATCATGAACATATTTTAAGGACAAACAATCCAAATGTGAAGAATACACATGGTTGTTTTCATTTATACACAATTCAAAAAACAGGCAAAACAAATAAATGTATTAGAAATCAGAAGTCTGTTTATCTTTCCAGATGCAAAATCAGAGACAGACACAAGAGGTACTTCACAGACTTTGTAATATTCCATATTTTGATCTTGGTTCTCTGCACACAAAGGGTTCAGTTTGCTAATTGTAATCAGACTGTGAACTACTATCTGTACTTTCTTGTATGTGTTTTATTTCTAATAAAAAGGTTTTCTTAAAGAGGAATTACACTATTTTTCACTTCAATTATTTTCAAAGGAAAGCCCAAGTCTCAGAAGTCCTCCTTTATCTATAAGGGATATATTGCCAGATCCTCCTTGGATGCCTCCAATACATTTATAGGACCAAGCCTGTTTACAAGCACCTTGATATTGCAACAGTCAAGCTGATAACTGAGAGAGTGTCACTGAGGTGCTCAGACCCAGGAAACAGATTCAGGGTTCCATAGGTGGAAGAAGATGCAAGACAGGGTTAGGATAATAGGCATGCTTAATTTAGAGCTGGTAAGAGCCTCCAGTCTACAGCTTTGGCCTTCGTCTTAACCCCCAGTAAGTTCCATATTAGCCCCCTATTAGCCCTAAATGTTTTCCATAGGTGCTTTTTATATACAGGCCAAATAAAGAAGGCACGCTGCCAATAGAACACAGGGGATGCATGCTCACAAGTTAATGTTTATGACCTTGAGTATATATGCTCAATCTGGCCTTGACTAACCATAACATAGCCATTCCCAGCACTGGCTACACACTGAAAACTTACCATAGCCTGCTGGTAGCCTTGGTGAGCCTAACTATGGCCACATAGGCCTGCCCAGAAAAAGGATACTAAGATAGTAATGGATGGGGGTTTATCCAACTCAAAAACATTAAATAAAGAGATGACTCCCTCCCAGGTAAACATAGTGGAGTGGTGCAGGTTTCTTCACACTACTCTAAAGGATACACAATTTAAAATGGTAAGGGATATTTCTGGTATTTTTTTTTTATTTACTATTTCTGCACTGTAGGTAAGTGAAACCACAAACAGCAGAACTGAATATAAGGGAGGATTACCATAATGGTAAATAAATATATACTTATAATATTAGTAGAAAAGAAACAAATCTTTCATTATTAGTAAATGATATGGTTCTCTGCATCGAAGTTAAGTATACTACAGAAAAATTCTGGAGATTCTAATAATGAATGAACTTTTCATGAAAAAGACCAATATGAAAAAGGCAAATTGCTTTTCGATTCAGCAATAGGTGGGTCAATCATTGAGTTCACCCTCAGTAAATAGACTCTGTTCTTTCTTAATTAATGTCTTGAGATGTACAGTTTCATATATCTTGTCTATCGTTATTTTCTTTCCCTTAAGGATTTGAAGAGTAAACACATTCCTTATTATTCTATTTTACCCTTTATTTTCACACTTAGAAGTTTGTACTGCACACTTTTCATACCGTGAGAGCCTCTGTCATTTGTATGTAAATTCAAAGGTGTCAGCAGCCTCATTTCCCTTATTCCTTGAGTGTTATAAAAAGCCCCAGCTCAGTTCTGGGCACATCTTGAGAGCTGAGTCAATACATTTAGAAGTGAATTTAATTATCTGAATAATGAATGAAAAAATGGATCCTCCAATCAAAGTGTATTCTTCAGCTGAAGTAGATTATTTCCAGCTTTCTCATTCTGCTTTTAGTACCTCTATTTCACATAAATAATCCTAATGTAACTACTGCCTAGAATGTTTTCTTAACTACCTTAATATTTTTCATCTGATCACACCACAATCCTCTTTTCAACTCCTTTAGCTCTTGTTAATTCCTTTGTTGGGGCTTGGCTGATGATATTGACTATTGGCAGTAATTTCTTTATGGTTGCATGAGTTTTCTTAATTATACTGTGAACTCATGTTACACTCTTTATGGCTTTAGTCCATTTTATGATGTTCAAGATTAAGTTGATTTCATGAGTATTAATGAGTTGGAGGACTTTATGTGAATGGACACAGTCCCAGAGTAAGAATTTATTGAATTCCCAAATTCCTGTATTTAACTTCATATTTTTATTAGTAATTGATAAATGTCAAAAATTTATTTTTATTAATTTTTTGCTTTGAACAGAAGGAGAAAAGATAAAGAGAGGATGGGATATGCTTTAGAAAGACAAAAAGCCTGGTTTGAAGATCTTGTTCTTAGAATTACAGTCAGAAATGACAAGGATGTGCCAGAAGCTGAAAAACAAATTAGATCTTCCATTTCCTGATCTGAGATTAAATATTTGATGAATTTTCAAAAGAAACTCAGTGGAGTTGATGGAAATTAATTAGATATGTCCTTAGATTCCAAATTCTTAAATAGGAGAATGTTCTCAAAGAGGAGGGCATTTATCAGGTATGTATAAATAATATTATAACATCTATCCCAATGAAGAAATCCTTCTCAGATAATTTTTCCAATGTGAAAGAAACTATTTTTAAGTTAAAGAACTAGGAAGACAGAGACAACTGACCAAAAGTACAGAATTCACAGAGCAGATGGTGTGTTGTTATGGGCACTTTCTACATAGAGAGCAGTGCCATTTTATGTGATACATAAAAAACCAGTGAAATTTTTTTTCAGTTAATTTGGTGAAAAATGAAGTTTCTTATGACTTAGGTCTACATTTGATGAGTAGACAAAAGTTAAAATTTCTCTTAGATGTATAATTATTCTTGATTCTTAAAAAATCTAGTATCTTCACCAAGAACAGGAATTAGAGATGAAGATTATCAAAAACTGAAAATCTAGACATAATTATAAACAGGAAAAACAGTCCAAACACAGATGGTGAGAATTCCTCATATTTCCTAGAAGGCAAAAATTTTAAATGTATATCACATTCTAATTTATATTAATTATGCATTAACATTCACTCACTAATAAATACCTAAAATCTCTAGACATATTTTGTAGAAATCTCACATTTCTATAAAAATACACATAATCCCTTTTCCTTGAAGTGAGTTAACTGAAGAAGACTAATCAAGAATTCTAACAAACATAATTAGAACAAATGGAATGCAGATACAAAATGCTATGGAAGAGCTCGCTGAGGGATTAAAGGTGTTTCCTAGGAAGAGACCCTGGAAAATGAAGAATGAGGAAAGCATATTCCCTGATCAGCTGAGGGGCATTGTCAAAATATCAACCTTATGGATTACCTTAGTTCAGCAATCCGGATGATGGTCAGTGGCTTACTACCTTACATGCTGATATGAACCCCTGTAAGGATCTGAGTAGTTACTTTAATTTGTATTGTTTTTATCCTTATCAAAATTGTGCTTAATGAATCAAATTCCACTGGAAATCTGTGTACCAAATAGCAGTATATGGTACATACAAACTAAAGGAAGCTAGCATGGAGGGAGGGGAGTACATGTGAATAATTTCAGAAAATTTAAGGCCTATAAATTACATGCAGGAGAAGGAATTAAAGGGCTTTAAGTATGAGGGTCACATGATTCAGTGTGTTTTGAGAAGTTCAGCTGGAATGTGATGGGGTACAAGTGGAAATGGAGTGAGCAGTAGGAGTTTCAGATAGTACCCCAGGTCAGAAAGCATGGTAGCTTTCACTAGGGAAATAAAATAGAGAGAAATAGATAGGAATAGCAGGAATTTAGAGACTTGGTGGTAATGAAATTAAAAAGATGGGGCAACAAATACAAGTCCCATTTTTAGCTTATCTAGCAAGATAGAGGGTTGTGCCATTTCCTAGAGTTGGAAACAGAGTGGAAAGAATTGGGGGAGTGGATCTTAAGATTTCTTTGTGTAGGTTAATATGAGCCACTGCCTTCTCCTATTCTCCAGAAATAAAATGATCCTTGCTATTGGATAAGCTCAAGCAGTCTGGATGAATAACTCAGGCAGGTGATTGACGGCAGTTTCAGTGGCTGAAAGATTGCTGTGGTTGACCTCAAAGTCCTTTCCGCCTTTAATTGCTGATGACTATAAAATATGGGTCTTTTCACTGAATAAAAAATGAAACCAGAAGAGACAGAGTAAGGAAAATGGAGAGGAATAGTCAGCCCATGTTGGATGTTGATTTTCTACATATTCTAAAATAGGAAAATGAAAGTCTTTCAAGAATGATCTGACCCTTTCCTGTTGTAAGAATATACACATATATATGACCTATTCACATCCTTGAATATGATTACAATAGGGTGGAGGGCAAGCATAGATTTTTTGAGCTCTCCAGATAAACCTAATATGAAACCAAGTTAAAAAAAAAACCTGGTGGATAAATACAAAATAATATCTTTTTCCTCTCCTAGAATAAAATTTTACTTTTTCGAGTAGGTTAAATAACAAATAAAATCTGTAGAGTAAAACTGAATAATAAAAATATAATTTTAAGGTACATACATAATTTTAAATTTTCTAGTAGTAATATTTAAAGCTGTAAAGAGAATCAGGTGAAATTAATTTTAGTAAAATATTTAACTTTGCTGTATCTACAGTATTATTTCAAATGCAATGAATATAAAATTTATTAATGTAATATTAACATTCATTTTATAACAAGCTTTTGAAATCTGATGTTATACACATATCTCAAATTCAGCAATAAATTTTATCAGTAATGTTTGATCTTTATTTTTTAAATTTATGATTGAAAAATTAGTTTTGCATATCAAATTTTTTCCAAGCAGATCTACATTTTATTTTCTATCAAAATTCCACCAAACTGTTTTAATAGTAACTACATTCTGAAATATTAGTTTTTTAATTTAGATTTTAAATCATATTAATCGATTAAATAAAATTAGAGATTCATTACTAATTTTATTTGGCACTAAACATATTTCATTTGTTAAAAAACCACATGTGGCTAGTGGCTACCTCATTGGGGAATACAAGTTTAGAACATCAACTGTATACTGATGCCTTGTAAACAGAATTTAAAATAGCAGTTAACAGGTTTTCAATATCAGCATTTCATGTGTGTATGAGTCAAAATAATCCTTGTATCTTTATCATTTGATTAACATGGGTATTTGTTATAACCACAGAAAACTAACACAGATCATAAAAATCTCTGATGAAACACTCAGGAAGATGAGAAGTAATTTGAGATTATCTAATGTAGTATCTCTTTCCTGCCACACTCTACATGGTAAGAGAGAAATTCACATTCCTATAAAAGGGAGGTGTCAAGGTGGATGAACCCCACACAGATTTTCCAATGCCCTCAGCTCATGCTGGCACCCATCTGGGTGCTCCTTTATATGATGTGGAATGAACAGTATGGGCTGGAAGAGTCCTGGGATTCATATGATAATGCTGCAGCATGCAATGACTTGGTGACCAGAGGCAAAAAGACAATCCAGAACACGTTTACTATCGGCATGTGCCAAGTTAACCCCAGAGAGACTGAGCCAGGGTGGTCACATCTCTTCATCCAAGGAACAATGTTCAAATCAGGTAGGCAGGGCAGACTCAAGGCATTGAGGGTGGAGACAAGAAGCACTTTCTTTATAGCCATATAGCTGCTCAGTTTTTATCTCTACCCAGAATATCAAAGAAATATGTATAAAGAGTGATTTCTTGAAAAAGTAGGAAAAGTATGCCTAACTTAAAATTTGACTTGTGCTATTATCGAAGATGAATTTTTGTAAGACTTACTCATCTTTGATAATGGAAATATTTCAAGTCATGTTAAGCAGAGATAACTTTAGATTGTAGAGCATATGTGTGCTGAGTGTAGATAAGAAGGAATGGGAGGAACTGAAGATATCTAAGAGTCACAAGGCACCTACATGCTAACGTTGGTTATATACTAAATATCTGGTAGTCTTAGGAGGCACTAAATGCATATGAGCATTGAATATACCTGAGGTCTTAACTCCATTTTTTCTTTGGAGACATTATTTCTGTCTCTATCTCTCCTCTGCCCAAGAAACACAAATAACATAGAAATTAGCTGTCCTTCTGGTCAATTGGCAAGCTGCAGCTGTTAACCCAGTGTACTTACCTGTGTCTCTTCCACAGAGCCCGCGTGTGTCACTGATCCAGGATGCCTTCCATCTGAGGGCCTCTGTCTTGGGTTTCAACCCTGGTCCCTGTAGTCAAATCATCATGGAGAAGGCCAAGGCTGCAGAACAAGGCTGGACATCCAGATACAATGAATTCCAGGATTCAGTTCTCCAGTCCTCCTGTTCCACCTCCAATCTTTCTGAAGTCCCTTTGAAGTGGCTACTTACACCATCTTTTTCCCTTTGCTTTCCAATGTGTGTTTCTATTGACTTAATGAAGGGTATGATTTCATCTCTGAGTCCGCCTACACAGAGACCACTTGAGTGGCCAGAGGAAATCATACTGATTTTCCAAATATCAGCATTTTTATTCCCAGTATTCGCAATTAGAAATTTGAGATTCAGAGAGGTGGAGAATTGCATCCAGTCATACATAAGATGCATGGTTCAGATTCAAAACCAGTTTTGTCTCTCGGTGATGCCTGTATTCTTTATCACATTATTTTTCTTCCTATACACTAGTTTTCTCCCCATTAAATCATTATGGTATCCATCACATCATTCTTTCTTCATTATAAATTGTAGAACAGACTACGTGTTTAGAATACTCAATAGAAATCAAACCATTAAATTGAAAAAGAATTTGCTGACTGGGGAGTAGTCAATATATGTATTTTCACATATTTAAGTCCTATATTTTAATAGAAATAGAAAAAAACTAAAAAACAATTGTTTGCCACATTCATCTTGTAAAGAGATGATATACGCTTAATTATTTGCATGCATATATGATTTCAAAACAAAATAAATAGTCTATGGTGTTGTTAAAGTCCTTTTAAAAAATTATTAAACCTAGAGCAGATGAAAAGCCTACTTACAAATGACACTAAACAATGAATTGTGAAACTATAATCTCTTAGATTTTGTAACATTAGCATAGTTCATCAGCAGAATTTGATCTTTTCCCTTCCTGAGGCTTTTGATTAAAAGAAGTGATAACCAAACAGAACAGCATTTTAAATTTGATTCACAAAGTTTATTGTTTGATATGTCCTTGACATTTTGTTAAGAGTCTGTCTTTGTCTGAATTGAGATGTGAGGTTTTTTAATAGTAATATTTTAAACTATTAAGAAAATTTGAAGTCTAGAATCTTCTACCAGCATTGGTTTTACTCTTTTGCTTGGTTTTTGGTTTTAAATATTGCATTCTAAAAATCATTAGGAGGAGGAGTGCTGCTCCAAACTAGAGAACTCTCTGCAGACATGAGATTGAGTAGTATTGGGTGACTTACCACTCTTTTTGCTAATCATCTCATCAGAGCAAAGGCAGTTGTAAGATTTTGGGAATAAAGGGAATAAAGACTTGCTCCATTTTCTCTAGTTCTTTGGTCAAGTATTATTTCATATATATATATATATATATGTGTGTGTATATATATATAAAAGTATATATATAAAGCAATAAAGAAATTAGCCTTTTCCTTCTGTTATTTTCATGGCTTAGTGGGTTTAGAATCAGTTTGAAGATCAAATAGAAACTTAGAGAAAACTTTCCCTTTATCTCAACATAATAACTGTGGGAGGGGTTTAATATAATTTTGGAGAGAAGATGTCATCTTAAAACTGAGATCCTTCTGTTGAGTGAATGGCATTTTTACAGGAAATGTTCTGCTGCACAATCTAATACTTTTTATACATTTCTTTTAAAGAGCTCTTTTGGTGTGAAAAATGTAAATGAAGTTTATGGTAAGTGCTTGTTGCATTTAAATGTCCTGACAATCTACCAAAGATCACAATGTGCTGTCTTAAAACAATTATTTTCCTAGAACCTTCACTTGGACCACTTTGCTGCAGAAACTATAGAACTTTATATTATCTTGAAATATTCTCTGGTTAGAATATACCCTCAAGGCAGACTCTTGTGGATTTCTTCTTAAAGGAGAGTAAAACACCATGAAAATTTCAGTCACATCTAATAAATTATTTAAAATTAAATTATGCTTATGGCTTCTGACTTCATGAAATGGTAAAAATGTATAGTATAAAATCAAAATGATTATGCTATTCAAAGAAATAACATGAGCAACCTAATTTTCTCATTCGTATTGTTTTATTCAATAGTTTTGTGTCCATCTCAGAAACTGAGACTCTTCTGCAGTAAAAGCAGTATCATGATTAGGAGGGTAACAGTACTGAGTTTGGATGTAACCCAAACGTACTAGGGATCTTGTAGTATCATGCAATTGAACTAACTACTGGTTCTGAATGTCCTATAAATTGTAGACAATGGTGACCTTCTCTTAAGTTTACTTTAACAATAAAATATGGAACTCTGAGGAGTGATACTCTTAAAAACGTCATTAATTGCTTCTCATCAATAAGTGAAAAGTTAAAATGGCCACCATTTTGAATGCGTTCAAGTATACTATTTCAAGAGGATAACTGGTGATTTTAATATGCAATGAGTGGATATAGATTAGGGGAGAATAAATTAATGTAAATTAGCATTTCTGAAGGAAAATTATTCTCATCTATCGAATAAAAGGCCCCCTGATACTAGATTTTGTGTTTCTGTGTATGTATATGTGTGTGTTTCTGCATGTGTTTTCATTTGGTAAAGGTAATGTGAACTTAGGAAACACTCTGGAGGTTCCTACTAGATTTTCTAAATGAAAAAAATTGATAAATAATTGATTTAAATTTATGCCAAAATGCATGACATGATCAAATCCAACTTCTATCTAGTCTAACTTTGAGAATCATTGGTTTTTTAAAGCCAATAGAAAATAGTGATACCTTTAAAGGTACTACTATAATTTAAAATCTAGTGGTCTTAATTATTTTCAGGTTTATATTTATCAAAAAGTTGCATACAGAGGCATAATTTCTTCAACAACATCAATTAATTTTGATCACCCTAATCACAACATGCCATTTCATTTGTAGTTGAAATGCCAGCTGTTTAAGACAAGGATTTATCATTCTACCTGGTATTTAGTAGCTTTCTTAGAATCTCTAAATAATAGATGTATCTGTTCATAACTAAACTAGAATTTCATTGTATTAAGTAAAATGGTCTAAATTCACTTTTATGAAGAAGTTGTCAAAATAGTTTGTATTTTATTTACCTGTTTGTAAATAAATGCATTTGTTTTTTCTTGTTTCATGTTTAAAACAAAGATACGCACATTTAATTTAATTACATTTAAATGAATTGCATTTTATTTAATTGGTGGTAATTAGAAAAATCATTCACAACATGTTGATACTCAATTCTGAATTGATTTTGTCATAAAAGTTAAATTAAAATGTTTGAGGAAAATATATTCATTATATGTAATTTTCTTTTTTTAAACAACTATTGTGCAGAAACTTCATTTCATAAAGAACCACCTAAGCTTAAATGTAAACTAACATTTTCATACTTTTCTAGCTTTAATAATTTCTCACCAAAATCATTTAAATGTATAATTGACATGAAATCAAAAAAGATAAGTATAGAGTTAAAAGGAAAGCAGGTAAACTTTTCCTGGTATCATTCCTTGAACAATATTTATGATGCCAACATTTACATGTTATGAAATAGGCTTCTATAATTTATAGTTTACAATATGCTTTTTAATTGGTCCAGTATTATTAAAAACAAACAATCAAAACCCATCAATTACTCTTACAGTTTTAGAGGAGGAAATTTCACACATGCAAAAGATTCTTTTGTGGTCTAATACTTGAGTTTACATATTTATGCTACAAACACTTTGTGGTTTTGGATAGTTATCTAACTATCTTACTTTTCGGTTGGTTGGTTGTTTGATTGGTACTGGGGATTAAACCCAGGGACATTAAACCCAGAACCCCATCCTTTTAATTTTTTTTTTTTTTTTTTTTTTTTTTTTTGAGACAGGTTCTCACCAATTTGCTTATGGCTTCCCTACATTTCTGAGGCTGGCTTTGAACTTGCAATCCTTCTGTCTCAGCCTCCAGAGTCACTGGGATTACAGATATAGGCTACCATACTTGATTTAAAGATCCTGATTTTAAATTTTATTTAAAAATACATATAAGAAAAAGATTCATGGAGCTTATAGAGGCGCTGAAGTTTTGTATTTAAGTAACTGGTGTAAATATTACTTCCCTAGTTGTGCATGTAGATAATTTACTTTTTCATAACCTATATTACACTCTGACATTTTACAGAACATGATGATGCCATGGAGAGAGATGTTGAACTAAATATTAATGACAGCTTTAATGCTGAGTCTATACCCACTATGAGCTATTTTGAACAAGTTATCTTTTTCATTTTGTTTCTCCATCTTTGAAATGGCAATAATCAAATCCCTGCATTACCTATGTACATGTATGCAGGGCAGATGTGGTCCTGCAATATGTATAATCAGAAATATGACAGATTACACTCAATTTATGTATGATCTATTAAAATATATAAATGCATTCTGCTGTCATGTACAACTAATTAGAAAAAATAAAATTTCAAAACTTTTAAAAAAGAGTCTACATTTCCTTTTATCACAATCTCTGTATCCCCAGAGTCACCATCTGGACCTTGCATCTATTTTTCCAAATCTGGGCCTTTGCTGCCCAGTGAACATGTCCCTGCTTATCCCAAACAGGAGGGAATTTGAAACCCCTTTGCACACCCGCACAGAGCACAGGCTATTATTTCTAGCTACGTAACACTTTGGGATGGTTTTAATCTTTTCCTATTTAAATCATATAGGTCCATTAATATTCAAGAAGTTATTCCCAAAAGGTAGTTAAATGCAGGGAGAAAACTAAAATTAGAAAGGCTTTGCATTTTAAAGCCAGCTCTCTGTCTTTGCATGGCCAATGGAATCTCCCTTTCACTTCCTTTTCTCTGTGGATGCCTTTCTTTGTGAAGTTGTTATTTTTTAGCCATGATAAAAAGCTTATAGGCAAAAAAAAAAAAAAAAAAAATCTCCTGCATATTGTTATGGATACAAATGTGACAGTTTAAAGGCTTAAATGGAAATTATTGAACAAATGTAATTTGTAAAATCCTTTACATGAATAGAT
>JAJEJO010050662.1:4543-25561 GCA_020662805.1 Glaucomys volans | reverse complement strand
GAATAGATAATAATATTACTTATTTCTTAAATTTATAATTTTCAAGCACTTTCATAAACATGTTCATTTTGTTTTATAGGGATCTTTATAAGGAGTGAAAGCTTTTATTTCACATTTATTGGTAAGAAACAGAGGTTTCAAAGGGTAAAGTAACATGCACAAGTCTCCTAGTCACTGGAATGTCCCAGAACCCAATATGCTTAGAACTCTGAAAAATTTTCTTACTTTTAAAAAAATAATGTTGTTGAACTGTTTGTTTTGCTTCATACCCTTTCTTAGGAGTTATCAGAATAAATGTTCTAATCGCAAGGAATAATAAAGTTTTCTCAAGGGCAATTTGCTCAGGACATGATGTCACAAGCATGTATTTCTTGCTTCTACCTATCCTTAACTTCCTCCATGACAAAAATTTCATTATACAATAGGGAGAGAGCAAAGATGGATGTAAAATAGATTTCCTGTGTCAGTTCTGTTTCCTCATTTAGAGACAAATTACTTTGGCTCAACCTGCAAACAGAAACTTGCAAGGCAAAAATGCATAAGAGCCAAAGGAAAAAAAAGGTTTCTTTTCCAAGGTTATCCCTCTAAGGTTTATTTTCCAAGGTTATCTAACTAAGGTAGCAGGTAAAAAAAATCATATTCCTTGATTTGACAATCATAAAATTATTAATATAAACTTCCCTTTAGTTAGGCTTTACTACATTTAAGACTCTTTTCCTAATGACATACATGTCATTAATTAATTTGAAATATAAGACAGTAACAAGAACACCTATATCCATAATCCCTAGTAGAGAAAGAAAAAGTATATATATAAAAAATTCTGATCATTGTACTATTCAATTGATTAAGAAATATCATTAATAAATGTTAACAAACCTTCTTCTACATGAAACTGCATTTAATCCAGATGTGAATTTTAAGAGTATCTATTTAGTTTCATGAAAATCACAAAATGTAAGCTAATGTAGAGAAAAATATAAGTTAAAGAGCAAAATAAAACCAAAAATGAGACTTCATGTGAGAGCAAATTTCTAACTGAATTAATATTTGGGCTGATTTTCTTTGCATTATCCATAGACATTTTCTTCTATATTCAAGTAGTGTCATACTTGCCGATATAGCAGTGTCTACTTGTTTATTAGTCAATAAAATCCAAGTCCGGGAAGACTGGAACAATGTTCACAGCTAAGATAACCCAGGATATATTATCTCACTTCATATACTGTAATAACCTTACCTTTCTTTCAGAAGGAACTTCAAAATTCACTTTTTAATCATTTTCAGTATAGGTGACACATTGAAAATCTGATGAAATATGTGGACCTGCTCCCAAGATAAATGATATCTATGTTGAACAAATTCTATTTTGTTTGCATACAGATGCACGGAGGTTTTTGATTTGCCTGAAATTATTCAAATCAGTAGATATTTGATATTTAATGTGCAAAAGAGAAAATATCATACCCACAATTACAAAATTAGATAAATGTCAAACATGAGAACCTGTGAAAAGTGCAAACTGCTGTTTAGTTGTACTTTCTCTTTTAGAGTTTTCAAAATACTCACAAAATTCTGTTTTCTCTAACTTGGTTTTCACAAGCCTCACAGTATCCTGTGGCTCACAAGTTGATTCTGAACCTTGAATGAATAGAAAACACACAGTCCTAGTAAGCTCTGGCATAACCAGAAGCAGTGCCTCAAATCTGCTCATAGAATAAGAGCTATTCTTGCAACTTTCATTAAATATTGACCTAAAAAGGACTTGATTGCAACTTTTTCCCTTCATTGACATGTCAAGTTCTTTGTATTATAAGAAAAAAAACTTTATAAGAAAGAATTACTCAGGATTGCACTTGGACATAGGTGTTAACTCTTTATTCAACATAACATCAAATTTGCTTTCACAAACTATATCAAATGTTAGTGACACTTTTTAAGAGCCCATAGAAGCTAATTCTGTTTTCACTTCTGTAAACTGCCTCCTCTAAAGCTGAATCAGGTGAGGAACAATACTTAAGTAAACAATCTATGCATAATCAAGTTTTGTACATCAGTGCATTAATTTATTTTTGAAAATACTGCAGTGATATTTTCAAACTGATTCACCTTTAAATTTCTAATCACTGTACTTAGTGTCATGCATTAATCAAATATGTAATACAAGAATCCTTTCTTGCCTTCAAAATTAAGGCAGGGAAAAATGTAATCTTGTAGCTTAAACATGTGTGCTCATTCACATGTGGTTCTTAGTAACTGAAAAGCAAAAAATAAATGTGTGAATTGCTTGACTAGATTTTCAAGAAACACAAAAGCAAGGATAGCATCTATCAAAACTTAGAAAAACTAATCCAATCATGAGAAATTGTGCTTTGACAATAGGCTACTTGTAGTGTTTCATAAGTGGATAATCATGAAGACAGATTGACAGGATGTATTGTTCATCCATCCATAGCATATGCCATTCTTCCTGTCAGACATATTAGAAGAACTAACTTAAAATACAGTATTCACACTAATGCCAACCCATAATGGTTGTAAAATGCTGTTTCTAAAACAGGTGAGAAAGTAAATAAAAGTTAAATAAATAAAATAAAATAAGCACAAGTTTCTACATAAGCAATGTGCCACTTGCTGTTTAAGACATGTACAGTCCTCACATGCAAATATGATTAGAATCTCAACATTAAAAGTAAAAAATTCTATGGAAGTTTTAATTAAAAAAACAGTTCTGAAATATTAAGAAGTGGATATCGACACCCCGCCCCGCGTCCCCTAATCCCCCAATCTGTGGATGCCAGAGACCTGCCCATGCCCTGTGCAGACTCTATACCTGCAGTGCTGAGGCTCCCCAACTTATTTGGAGGCTGATGCAAATATTCTGGGGGTGTGGCCATCATCAGTGGGAGGGGCAGCCCACTTTCTGAGTTATCTACAGGAAACTGGAAGCCCATTGACAGGTACTGTACTCACATGGAGATACTAAAGACTGGGAGGTTTGAGTAGTGGATGACTGTGAATCATTGAATTTTCTATTTTTTTTTTTAATTTGTTTTTTACTTTTTAATCTTTAACTCCTCATTTCCTTTTTTTGTTTCTCTCTTCTTTCTCTATTTTTCTTCTGTTTTACTTGTTTCCTTAGTCTTTTTCTCCCTTTCCCCATGCTAATGATGAGCTCATTGCAAATTAATGGCTGTACAGTAGATAACAACTGATCTTGTCCTATTTGTTTACTGCAAACTGTTAATGTATTTATGGGGAGTTTTTGATGTAGGACTACAAATTGTTTGTATTGGGTGCTGCTGAAATAGATTTTCTCCTCAAAGGAAAGGCATTGGAATCCTGCAGGATCACAGTAAGTCTATAGAAGGAAGCTGGAGTACATCAATTCTTCACTGGTAGAGGGGAATATACAGAAATAATATGAAAAAACAGGGGAGAAAAGTGTCCCTAACAAGCCAGGATGCTATGTTGACAGAGTCCAATGACAATATGGCTATAGAAATGACAGAAAAGGAGTTTAGAATCTATGTGATTAAAATGATCCATGAAGCAAAAGATGAGATAAGAGAACAAATGCAGGCAATGCATGATCACTCCAATAAACAGTTGATAGAGCAAATGCAGGAAACAAATGAGAACTTCAATAAAGAGATAGAGATTTTGAAAAAAAAAACAAGCAGAAATACTTGAAATGAAGGAAACAATAAACCAAATTAAAAATTCAATAGAAAGCATCACCAACAGACTGGATCTTGTGCAAAACAGAATCTCAGACAATGAAGACAAAATATTTCATCTTGAAAATAAAGTTGACCAAACCAAGAAGATGGTAAGAAGTCATGAATGGAACCACTAAGAATTATGGGACAAGATAAAAAGACCAAATTTAAGAATTATTGGGATTGAGGAAGGCACAGAGATACAGACCAAAAGAATGAACAATCTACTCAATGAAATAATATCAGAAGATTTCTCCTGAACAATGAAATGGAAAATCAAATACAAGAGGTTTATAGAGCACAAAATGCACAAAATTATAACAGATCCACACCAAGGTACATTATAATGAAAATACCTCACATACAAAATAGAGATAAGATTTTAACGACTGCAAGAGAAAAGTGTCAGATTACAAATATGGATATCAGCAGATTTCTCAGCCCAGATCCTAAAAGAAAGAAGGGCCTAGAACAATATATACCCAACTCTGAAAGAACATGGATGCCAACCAAGAATCTTATATCCAGCAAAACTAAACTTCAGATTTGATGATGAAATAAAACCTTTCCACAATAAACAAAAGCTGAAAGAATTCACAAATAGAAAGCCTGCACTACAGACCATTCTCAACAAAATATTTCATGAGGAGGAAGTGAGAAACAACAATACAAGTCAGCAAAGGGAGGAACTACCCTAAAAGCAAGTCAGTTAATGGAGAACCCAAGTCAAGGTAAAAACCAAAAATAAACCAAAATGACCAGGAATACAAATCCTGTCACAATAATAACCCTGAATGTTAATGGCCTAAACTCAATAATCAAAAGACATAGACTGGCAGATTGGATTAAAAAGAAAGACCCAACAATATGCTGCCTTCAAGAGACTCATCTCATAAAAAAAAGACATCCACAGACTAAAGGTGAAAGGATGGGGAAAGACATACCATGCACATGGACTCTGTAAAAAAGCAAGGGTCTCCATCCCCATATCAGATAAAGTGGATTTCAAACCTAAGTTAGTTAGAAGAGATAAAGAAGGACATTTCATACTGATTCAGGGAATCATAAATCAGCAAGACATAATGATTTTAAATGCCTCAAACATTGGAGCATCTACCTACATCAAACCATCCCTTCTCAATTTTAAGAAACAAATGGACCAAAACCCAATAATAGTGGGTGACTTTAACACTCCACTCTCACCACTGGATAGATCCTCCAAACAAAAACTGAACAAAGACACTATAGAACTAAATAATACAATAAATGATATGGACTTAATGGACATGTAGAGAGTATTTCATCCTTCATCAAGTGAATATGCTTTCTTCTTTGCAGCTCATGGATTCTTCTTCAAAATAGACCATATACTATGGCACAAAGAAGCCATTAGTAAATACAAAAAAATAGAGATGCTACCTAGTATTCTCTCAGACCATAATGGAATGTCATTAGAAATCAATGATTAAATAAAAAAGAAAAACTACTCATACACCTGGAGACTAAATCATATGCTATTGAATGATGCAATGATAACAGAAGACATCAAGGAGGAAATAAAAATAAAATTCTTAGAGGTAAATGAGAATAATGACAAAACATATCAAAATCTTTGGGACACTCTGATAGCAGTATGAGGAGGAAAGTTCATGGAATTGAGCTCATATATTAAAAAATTAAAAGGCAACAACTAAATGACCTAATTTTACATGTCAAAACCCTAGAAAAAGAAGAACAGAATGACACCAAAAGTAGTAGAAGATAGGAAGTGATTAAAATCGGAGCTGAAATCAATGAAATTGAAACAAGAGAAACAATTCAAAAAATTGAGAAAACAAAAAGTTGGTTCTCTGAAAAAGTAAACAAAATTGATAAACTCTTAGCCACACTAACAAAGAGGAGAGAGAAAGCTCAAATTACTGAAATTTGTGATGAAAAAAGGAAATATCACAACAGACACCATTGAAATACAAAACATAATTAGAAACTACTTTGAAAATCTACATTCCAACAAAATAGAAAATTCTGAAGACATTGGCAAATTTCTAGAAACATATGATCCTTCCAAACTGAACCAGGAGGATGTGCAGAACTTAAACAGATCAATTTCAAGCACTGCAATAGAAGACACCACAAAAAGTCTACCAAGCAAGAAAAGCCCAGGACCAGATATATTCTCAGCCAAATTCTGCAAGACCTCTAAAGAAGAACTCATACCAATACTCCTCAAAGTATTCCATAAAATAGAAAAGGAGGGAACCCTTCCAAACTCATTCTATCAAGCTAGCATCCCTCTAATTCCAAAACCAGACAAAGACGCGTCAAGAAAGAAAACTTTAGACCAATATCACTGAAGAACATAGATGAAAAAATTCTTAACAAAATCCTGGCAAGTCACATACAAAAACATATTAAAAAGATAGTGCACCATGATCAAGTGAGGATTTTCTCAGGGATGCAAGGTTGGTTCAATATCTGGAAATCAATAAATGTAATTCATCACATCAATAGAGTCAAAATTAAGAATCATATGATTATTTCAATAGATGCTGAGAAAGCATTTGATAAAATATAGCACCCCTTCATGCTTAAAACACTTGAAAAAATAGGGATGGTTGGAACACACCTCAACATTGTAAAGGCTATCTATGCTAAGCCCATGGCCAACATCATTCTAGATGGAGAAAACTGGAACCAGATAGGGATGCCCTCTTTCACCAATTCTATTCAACATCATCCTTGAAACCCTAGCCAGAGCAATTAGACAGACCGAAGAAATTAAAGTAATACAAATAGGAAAAAAAGGTCTCAAGCTGTCACTATTTGCTGATGACATGATTCTATATTTAGAGAACCCAAAAAACTCCACTAGAAAACTTCTAGAACTAATAAATGAATTCAGCAATGTGGTCAGATATAAAATCAATATGCATAAATCTAATGCATTTCTTTCCATAAGTGATGAATCCTCTGAAAGAGAAATTAGGAAAACTACTCCATTCACAACAGTCTCAAAAAAAATGAAATAAAATAATTGGGAATCAATCTAACAAATGATGTTAAAGACTTCTACAATGAAAACTACAGAACACTAAAGAAATTGAAGAAAACCTTAGAAGATGGAAAGATCTCCCATGTTCTTGGATAGGCAGGATTAATATTATCAAAATGGCCATTCCACCAAAGGCGCTATACAGATTCAATGCAATTCCAATTATAATTCCAATGACATTCCTCACAGAAATAGAGAAGGCAATAATGAACTTCATCTGGAAGAATAAGAGACCTCAAACAGCCAAAACAATCCTGTGCATAAAGAGTGAAGCAGGAGGTATCACAATACCAGAACATACACTGTGCTACACAGAGCAATAATAACAAAAACAGCATAGTACAGACACCAAAATAGACAGGGAGACCAATGGTACAAAATAGAAGACACAGAGACAAACCCATGAAAATACAGTTACCTCACACTAGACAAAGGAGCCAAAAACATACAATGGAGAAAAGATAGCCTGTTCAACAAATGGTGCTGGGAAAACTGGAAATCCATACATAATAAAATGAAATTAAACCTCTCTCTCTCACCCTGCACAAAACTCAATTCAAAATGTATCAAGGACTTAGGAATTTTACCAGAGATCCTGCACCAAATAGAAGACAATGTAGGCCCGAATCTTCATCATGTTGGCTTAGGACAAATTCCTTAACAAGATTTCCAAAGCACAAGAAATCAAAGCAAGAATCAATAAATGGGATGGATTCAAACTAAAGAGATTTTTCTTCACAAAGGGAACAATCAATAATGTGAAAAAAGATCCTGCAGAATGGGAGAAAATCTTTTCCACATGCACTTCAGATAGAGCACTAATCTCCAAAATTTACAAAGAACTTACAAAACTTTATACCAAATGTACAAATAACACAATCAATAAATGGGCCAAGGATCTGGACAGACACTTTACAGAAGAGGATGAACAAGTGATCAATAAATATATGAAAAAGTCTCAACATCTCTAGTAATTAGAGAAATGCAAATTATAACAACTCTAAGATTTCATCTTACTCCTATTAGAATGGCTATTATCAAGAACACAACTAATAATCGGTGTTGTGTGTTACATTGCTGATGTAGTTGCAAATTGGTACAACCACTCTGGAAAGCAGTGAGGAGATTCCTCAGAAAACTTGGAATGGTCCCACCTTTTGACCCAGTTATCCCACTCCTTGGTTTATACTCAAAGGACTTAAAATTAGCATACTGCAGTAACACAGTCACATCAATGTTTATAGCAGCTCAAATCACAATAGCTAGACTGCGGCACCAACATAGATGCCCTTCAACTGATGAATGGATAAAGAAGTTGTAGTATATATACACAATGGAATACTACTCAGTCATAAAGAAGAACAATATTATGCCATTTGTAGACAAATGGATGGAATTGGAGATTATCATGCTAAGTGAAATAAGCCAATCCCAAAACAACAAAGGCCGAATGTTTTCCCTTATAAGGGGATAATGACATTGAATTTGATTGGGTGGGTGGGGGGGCGAGAGGAATGGAGGAACCTTATGTAGAGGGAAATGAGAGGGGGAGGGGAGGGGGTATGAAAAATGGTGGAATGAGACAGACATCATTACCCTGTGTATATGTATGATTCGCAAAACTTTGTACATCATGCATAACCATAGAAAGGAAAATTTGTACCCCATATGTGTTCAATGAATCAAAATGAAGTCTGTTAAAATAAAAACTTTTAAAAAAGAAATATTAAGAAGCTTATTATGGCCTTTATTTTGTTTTTAAAAGCAGTGCTGTCACTAAGGTTTCATTGAATTAATTCACCTACACAGTTTTATTATTTTATTTTATTTTATTATTGAATACTTACACTTAGTCTCTTTTGCTTCTTTTATTCCCCAAAAAATAAAAGCAAAGGAACAAAGGGTAATAACTTCAACAGGACCTAGAGAACTAAAAATAAATGAGAGCATCACAATTTTTTAAAACCAAAACTTAACTGGTTGTTGTGTTAATTAATGGCAAAAGCCAAAGTCTATACATATAGAGGAAGATTTAAACAAGAAGTATCCAATTTATATCTTGGAATCCCCGAAAAGTTTAATAATCAGAGTCACCTTTCAAAATGTGGGCAGAATTATATATGAAATCAGGGGGAGTGGTTTAAAGTCAGCCTAAGACAGTTTAAAATCCACCTCTTCCCATTAAATTGCTCAACTAGACCCTGTGCCTCCATCTCACTGGTTCACTCTGTTTTTTTGGTTGTTGTGTTGTTCCTTTTTACAAACCTGCAAATTGGTTTTATTGTTTTCTTCACTTTAATAATGGGAAAATAGAGGCAAAGAGCATTTATATAACACAAATACAAAAAGTTCATAATTGGTTTAGCTGGATTTGAATTTCACGTGCTAAGGATTAAAACATAAGATTTCTCAATACTCATGACTTTTTAAGGATTAATGGCTCATAATTTTATCTGATTGTATGAAAATTTTCTAATGAAGGGTGTGATTGTTTCTCTTGAAAATAAATGATAGTCATACCAAATTTATATGTGTATGTGATATGTTGAAAGGGCTGGCATTAGATGCTCTGTGATCTCTGTTAGTTTCTAATTTGTCAAGCTATTCCCATCTCACTAACTAGTTCTTTCAATAAGACAAGTCAAAGAAAAACACTGGACCAGGGTTGAGCTGTAATCTATACAAACACTTTTGTAGCTCCAAAATATGCTTAGGGTTCAGGGTTCTTTCAATACTGAGTCTCTGCTATGTTCTACCAATTCTCTCCTCTAGGGTTTTATATTCCAGAAACAGAAATTTCATATTATGTTTCCACTGCTTGTGTTGCTTAAAGAAAATTTATTTAATCAGTGCTGGATGCAAAATAACATTTATAACCAGATTTGGTGAATTAGTAAAATATCTATTTAAGACCTTTGTTCAAAAGAGAATAGTTCACTCTTTACAGAGGGATTCTGAAAGGAAACCAGACACAGGGCATGCCAAGCTTATGCAAAAGGCAGAAGGCAGGGTAACTGAGTGAACATCCACTGATAAAAGGGAAGATCTATAGCCACTTTCCCGTACTTAGTTTCTAGGTAAGTTTGTGTTCCCCAGGAAGAATGTTAAAAGGTTCCCTTCTGTACATATGGATTATCAAAGATAAAAGCTTCCCTGGTGACTCCATTTGGGGCTTATTAATTGAGATGTTCGATTCACACCAAAACAGACAACAATGAAACCTACTAGTGACAAATCTCATTCATCCACAAAAGAATTTACTAATTTTTTCTAGCATTCTTCTAAATATTATAGTAGTCCTAGGACTTTTACCCGGCCTTTCATTCCTTGCCATTTCCTGGTCTGCTTGGTCTTATCACCAAATATTGCATTTCCCAAGTCCCTATGCTGGCTAATTTGGCTGGATTCAACCAAAATGAGGTACTGTACCATGGCTGTAGTATGGAGTATTCTCTCTGTACCTAACCAACTATTTTAAAGCACTCATGCTATTTTAAATACTTAAGGTATTTCAAGTTTTGTTTTGTTACATTTGGTTTTGACTAGAGTTTGACTAGAATTCTATGAAGGGGAAGGCAACGATACCAGATAAAACAGAAAAATTCTTGTCATGAAAAACAGACACAAAAGAATTTCAGAGAAAACAGGAACAAGCAGCAAAAAAATTTCAAGTATCCTAGTATTAATATCAAAAGTAATAAGATATTCCATCTGTCATATAAGATTAAATAATTTGAATTATGTACCAAGAAATTTTTAAAAAAGACTGTTATTTTCCAAAGTATGACTAAAAAGGAAATTAATGAAAATATTGTAAGATTAAAGAGGAGGAAATCCTATAAAACGTGGAACAAAACAAAGTAAAAAATTAAAGGAGAAAAGATAGCACTGTTTTTCAAATCAAACAAAAGGCTGGATCATATAACTAGAGAGTTCCAGAAAGAGATAAAAGGAAAACTGAGGGAAGAAATTAATTAAGAGAAATAACACAAGCAAATCTTTAAGAGGTGTATACACGTTTCCAATTAAAGAATTCACACATTACTAAATAAAATGAATGAAAAAATAAATCAACACCAAAGTAGTTTACCTTGAACATTTAGAAAACTATTAATAAAGAAATGGCTTTAAAAGTTTCCAAAGAGATGGAACAGACCTTATTCATAGAATTGAGTCAAGATATCATTTGGATTTTGCAATAGCTACAGTGAAAGCTTAAAGGCAAAACAAGACAAAGCTTTCAAACTTCTGAGGGTAAGGGAGTTCCAGCTGATATCCTATACCCAGCAAAATTATGTAGGAAATATGTAGATAAAATAACCTTTGTGTAATTTTTAAGCTCTCAAATATTACTTTCCATATTCCCACAGGAATCTACTAGAAGATTTATAAATCAGAACAAAGGAAAATTGAGGTAAACACACATCCATACTGAAGCTACAGTGAAGCTATGATAAAGTCACAATGTAATAGTTAAAGATTAGTTAAGGTGGTCAGTCAGTCTATCAGTCTGTCAGTCTGCCCTGAAGCAAGAGGGCATTGAGGTACATGCCTTCAGGAGCACTGGTACCTCTGAACCTAACAATTAAATACTAAATCTTTACAGAGAAAGATTACAGAAATGGGATTCTGTTTGAGGTTCCACATTAAGAGTCAAGAGTCTTAAGTTTTAGAATTACCTGGCCAAGGTATTTAGAAATATTAACAACATTGCACTAAAATTATTGTTATTTTATTATGACAGTAATATATGCTATAGTAATAAGCAATAAACCATACAGAATACATTTTGTATTATGCATATGTATTTCACATACAGCATACATGATAACATGTATATAACATATTCAAAAGCTTGCTAAATAAAATTTATATTCTTTAATAATAGTAGTCCTTTGCTTTAACAAATATTTCATTTGTTGATCTTTAAAACAGCATTGAACTTATTTTTGTTCTCCCCAGAGAAATAGCATAGCTGGTATTAAATACCTTACTTGAATAGATAATCTCTAAGACCCTTTCCAACTCCTAAATTCTGTAACTCCATGAATAATTCAAAAGATGAACAGTATAAATTATAGTTATTATTAATAAAAATTTTATTTCATTTTAGTTACATTGCCTTAAATGTGTTTTCCCCATAATTCAAAATTTAAAAATATAATTTCCAGTCAAACATAAAATCCATTTCACAAAGAAAAAGGTATTCCATAATATGTAGAATGGATAGCTTGTAAAAAACACTTATGCATATTTAGGTGCAATAATTAGATTTATGTTTATGGTTTCTTAAAAGGAAGGTAGTGAATTCTCAACAACTATATTGAATTCAGAAAGCTTCTACTGAAGGAATAGCACCCTTTAACAACCAAAAACTGTAAACACCATCTAACAGAAAAACTTTATCACTTTTATTCTATGTGTGTAGAATACCAAATGTGACATTTCATTTCTTCTCCATGTTAAATGAGCTCTTAATCTCACACATATTACTTTTATCATCTACTTTTTCATGAACATCATCTTACTTATTCTAGTGTGACAGAATCAAAACTAAAAAATGGTGCATCTGAATCTCCGCCACAACACGTCGGGATGAACATTGGTGAAGACACTGGTTTTCTGTGCTAATTTTTCTGAGCTCAAAGGCAGAACACATTCTCCCATTCACTACCTCACCTAATTATATTCTCATGACATTCTTCATTCAAAGATGGAGACAATGCAAAGTTTTTTAGTTTTTGAACATGATTATGCTCAGACTACTCTTTGTTACACAGATGAAGACAAGACCCTATCTGTAGTAATTTATGTAAAAAATGATCATGCAATTTATAGTCTTTTTGTGCATTGCAGAAGAGCATTTTGGTAGAACTTAGTAAAGTTGATTTAATAGTCAATAGTCTTTTTGTGCATTGCAGAAGAGCATTTTGGTAGAACTTAGTAAAGTTGATTTACCAGAATCAATCAGTGCTTGATTACAAACATTCAGAGAATATTACTTGAGTAATGTCTTAAGAATTAAAATTTAAGACCTCCTATGAATTATAATGCAATATGATTATCTGATTAAAATAATTTTAACATCAGGGGATAGAATTATTTTCCCAATTTATTACCTTATCCATCAACAGATATGTGTATGTGAGAACTATTTTGTGAGTCAAAATATCTGCATAGTGCCTTTGTTTCTTCATTTCCCAGCTAATTAAGATGAGAAAAAACTAATTCTGTATTCTTTATCTGAATTAAGTGCAGAAGATCCAATTCCCAATTCCTTATTACTATAATCCCTATTGACACACCTACAGATCAGCAATGGTATAAATTGCTTAGCATATTTGTTGTACGCCTTTGGAGGCAAGGATTCAGGTTAATATTTATTTATAATACAACTTTTTTTTATATTAGGAGCCAATCAATGAATAAAACACCACTTAGTGATTCAGATCAGTGCACATTAATTAAGCACATAGAAATGATCACTTTTCTTATTTTTAAAAATTTTTTAAAAATTTTGATTCATTGTACACAAAAGGGGTACAACTGTCATTTCTCTGGTTGCAAACAAAGTAGAGTCAAACCATTTGCATAATCATACATGTACATAGGGTAATGATGTTTATCTCATTATATTTTTTGTCCTTCCCCCTGCTGCCTCTCCACCCCTCATTTCCTTCTACACAAACTATTCTTCCCTCCTTCTTCCCTTATCTTCTCCACACCCCCATTATATATCATCATTAACTTATCAAAGAAATCATTCAACATTTGGTTTTTGGAGATTGGTTTATTTCACTTAGCATGATATTCTACAACTCCATCAATTTATCTGCAATGCCATAATTTTATTCTTCTTTACGGCTAAGTAATATTCCATTGTGTGTGTATATATCTATATCCATCTATCTATATGTGTGTGTGTATATGTATATAACACACATATACATATGTGTGTCTATCTGTGTGTGTGTGTGTGTGTATACATTTATACCACAGTTTCTTTATCCATTCATCTATTGAAGGGCATCTAGATTGGTTCCACAATCTAGCTCTTGTGACTTGAGCTGCTATAAACATTGATGTGGCTGCATCACTGTGGTATGCTGATTTTATGTCCTTTGGGCATAGGCCAAGAAGTGGTAGAGCTGGGTCAAATGGTGGTTCCAGTCCAAGTTTTCTAAGAAATTTCCTCTATACTTCTTTCCAGAGTGGTTGCACCAATTTTCAACCCCACCAGCAATGTATGACAGTACCTTTTTCCCCCACATCCTCGCCAACACCTATTGTTGCTTGTGTTCTTGATAATAGCCATTCTAATGGGAGTGAGATGAAATCTTAGGGTAGTTTTGATTTGTATTTCTCTTACTAATAGAGATGTTGAATGTTTTTTCATAGATCTGTTGATTGCTTGTAGATCTTCTTCTGTAAAATGTCTGTTCATTTCCTTGGCCCAGTTATTGATTGGGTTATTAGTATTCTTGGTGTAAAGATTTTTGAGCACTTTGTAGATTCTGGAGAATAGCACTCTATCTGAAGTGTGTGTGGCAAAGATTTTCTTCCACTCTGAAAGCTCTCTCTTCACATTGTTGATTGTTTCCTTTGCTGAGAAAAAGTTTTTTAGTTTGAATCTATCCCAATGATTGATTCCTGCTTTTATTTCTTATGCTTTGGGAATCATGTTAAGGAAGTCTGGTCCTAAGCCAAAATGATGAAGATTTGGTCATACTTTTTCTTCTATTAGGTGTAGGGGCTCTGGTCTAATTCCAAGGGGCTTAATTCCTTGTGAGTTGAGTTTTGTGCAGGGTGAGAGAAAGGGCTTTAATTTCATTTTGCTGCATATAGATTTCCAGTTTTCTCAGGAACATTTTTTGAAAGGATCCATGTGCAGCTGAGGAGAAAGCGTATTCAGTTGTTCATGGATGGAATATTCTATATATTTCTGTTAAGTCTAAATTACTGATTGTGATATTGAGTTCTATGGTTTCTTTGTTCAATTCTTGTTTGAAAGATCTGTCTAATGGTGAGAAAGGTGTGTTAAAGTCACCTAGTATTATTGTATTTTGGTCTATTTGGTTCCTGGAATTGAGAAAGATTTGTTTAATGTACATGGATGCGCAATTGTTTGGGGGCATGAATATTCCTGATTTTTATGTCTTGCTGATTTATGCTTCTCTTAAGCAGTATGAAATGTCCTTCTTTATCCCTTCTGACTAATTTTCACTTGATATCCACTTTCTCTGATATGAGGATGGAAACCCCTGCTTTTTTACTGAGTCTGTGAGTGTGGTATGTTTTCTCCCATCCTTTCACCTTTAGTCTGTTGTTATCTTGTTCTGTGAGATGAGTCTCTTGAAGGCAACATATTTTTGGGTCTTTCTTTTTTATCCAATCTACCAGTCTATGTCTTTTGATAGATGTGATTAGACCATTAACATTCAGGGTTATTGTTGAGATATGATTTGTATTCCTGGTTCCTGGTCATTTTGGCTTTTTTTTTTTTTAAATTGAATTGGTTTCTCCTTTAATTGGCTATTCCTTTAGGGTAGATCCTCCCTTTGCTGACTTACATTGTTGTTTTTCATTTCTTCCTCTTGAAAAATTTTGCTGAGAACATTCTGTAATTTAGGCTTTTTATTTGTAAATACTTTTAGCTTTTGTTTATCATGGAAGGATTTTATTTTGTCATCAAATTTGAAGGTAAGTTTCACTGGGTATAAGATTCTTGGTCGGCATCCATTTTCTTTCAGAGCTTGAAATATGTTGTTCCAGGCCCTTCTTGCTTTTAGAGTCTGAGCTGAGAAATTTGCTGATATCCATATTGGTTTCCCTCTATATGCAACCTGATGCTTTTCTCTAGCTGCCTTTAAAATTCTATATTTCTTTTGTATGTTAGGTACTTTCATTATAATGTGACTTGGTGTGAATCTGTTGTAATTTTGTACGTTTGGTGCCCTGTAATCTTCTTGTATTTTATTTTCCATTTCATTTGTCAGATATGGGAAATTTTCTGATATTATTTTATTGAATAGATTATTCATTCCTTTGGTTTGTATCTCTGTGTCATCCTCAATCCCAGTAATTCTTAAATTTGATCCTTTCATGATATCCCATAATTCTTGATTCCTTTTGTGATTTCTTTCCATGATCTCTGTTTTGTCCACTTTGTTTTCAAGGTTAAATATTTTGTCTTCAATGTCTGAGATTCTGTCTTCCAAGTGATCTAGCCTGTTGGTTATGCTTTCTATTGAGTGTTTAATTTGGTTTATTATTCACTTCATTTCAAGGATTCCTGTTTGTTCATTTGTTTTTCAGAATCTCTTTCTCTTTATTGAAATGATCTTTTGCTTCCTGCATTTGCTCTTTTAACTGTTCATTGGCGCAATCATTCGTGGTTTCCATTTACTCTTATCTCATTGTTTGCTTCTTGGATCATTTTAATTTTGTACATTCTGAACTCCCTTTCTGACATTTCTTCTGCCCTACTGTCATTGGATTCTATTGATATAGCATCCTTGTTTGTTTGGGACACTTTCTTCCCTTGTTTTCTCATGTTGCTCATGTATCTTCTCCTCTAACTGTGTGAATCCAGGTATTGCAGTTTCCCCTTACAGACTTATGATGTCCCTGCAGGTTTCCAATACCTCACCTTGAAGTGAGAGATCAATATTAGCAACACACCATAGAACAATCTGCATCCTTAACCCAAATAATTCCTACAAAGTTATTAACTGTATTGTCTTAATGAACAGATGATGAGTTCAATTATCATCTACAGTATAACCAATAGATTTGCAATAAAGATCACAATTTCTAATAGTAGACAAAGAGGATGCAGAGGGGAGTAGGACAATGTAAATGAGATAAGAAGTGAGTCTATAGAGGTACTATGTCATAGGAATAGTGAAAGCAGAATTAAAAGAAATAGTTTGTTAGCATGAGGAAAGGGAAAAGAGTGCCTAAGGAACAGATAAGAGGAAAATAGAGTGAGAAAAATTTTAACAACAGAGAAAAGTAGGGATAATGGTAGGTATAATAGGAATAATCATAATAATACTAATCATAAATAAATTCTACAATAAAACTATACTGTAGTGTTCAACCTCCAAGTTTTCAGTAGCCTGATGCCTGAGAGGAACTTGATAATTTAGTGTCCCAAGAAGGGTGCTGGATAGTGGTCTCCAGGTCGGGAACAATCAATGCTAGTGGTCAGAGGTGACCCCACGTGTTGATAGATTTCAGTCACAGCCCAGGTGTTAGACCAGGGGCTGGAGAGTGTGTCTCCACACTGGAGACCTTAGGCAGTGCCTCGTGGCTGGGCCAGGTCTCAGTGTGGGAGATGCCCACAGGCTCTTATTTATAAGGTGGTAGTGGTTATAGGATTGTGATGGGAAGGCAGTGAATTTGCTGAAAGGCAACCCAAGAATCATGACATATTGTGAAGGTATCTGTTTCTGTAACAGGCATTGACTGATAGATTTTTTGCTTTCTAAACATGTTGGAGAGCACATAATATCAGAATATATCACTGGCAGATTCTTTTTATCTGATGTTCCTAGTTCTACATGGCTTTAGGGGTCATTAATGAAGAAGTTATCAATTTGCATATATGAATAATTAAAGTACTTAATATATAAAGCAGTTCCTATATTTGTTAAAAACAGACCAAGACCCTAAAATAATGGGTTTTAATGAAGGTTCTGTGGCTAACATACTTGGGTTGTATAACATATTTGAGCAAAATCCCATGAGACTAAGAGTTTACAAATAAAACCTAATGCCAATTTCCCTGTTAGATTAAGGCTCTACTTCTTTTGACCACTGGAATAATACCTGCAATTTCTTTAAAAATCATATGTGAGTACAAATAAAAGTCCTTGAGGGAGTGAAATGGAATGAGTAAACTATATGTGTAATATTTATTTGTATAAAAATATATAAATGTCAACATATTTATACATGCAAACATTTATGTATACATATTTACATATGTATTTCTACTCATAATACTTTACTAAGATTTACTAAAACATACTGAGGCATATGGATCTTCAGATGAAATAAAGAATGAGGAAAAATACTATAACCAGTTTGTAGAGAGTTCTAAATGGCAATTAGTTAAACATACAGAGATACTAGCATAATTTAAAAGCATGCAGCATACTGGTTTTATATAAAGAAAAAAAATGATCTCCATTAAAACAGTTTCTTGCTCTTTTACGCTATACATTTAATTAGATAATTTATCTTTAATAATAATAATATTCTATTTAAATTCAAACATAGGAGAAAATGCTATGGAATAACTGACAAGTTATTTTTAGTTGCCATTGTAATGCTCATATTGCATTAGGAAGAATTAGTGATATTAATTGAGGTAATTTGAACTCATTTATCAAAATTTTTGAATAAAGAAGAGGGGAAAAAGAGGTAGATAAGTGGCATGATAATTTACATGGCAAATACTTTCTTAAAATATAGGGAGCATACATATGCAATATCAGAATATATATTTATGATGTGTTTACTAAAAGACTAGTAATAATCAATACAAATAACCATATATTTAAATATTGGCTCCCGGAAGATTGTATTTCCAATCTGCTAATAAAATTCATCATATGATAATATCTGAACATTGCAGAATAATAAGGATAAAGTTAATAAAATACTGATACTTGACAAAAATATAGTGCATATCAGAGGGAGCTTAGACAAACAACAGAAAGGGCTGAAGAAGTTCACGTTCAAAAGCATATATGTTATTTTACAGAAAGAGGGCTCATTTAAGATTCATGGCCTACTAAAAGCCAGCAAAAGGAAGTATAATTCACAATTCTAGACATTGCTCATCTCTGAAATGCTCACTGATATAGAAGAGCAGGGAAATAAAAGCAATGTCATGCAGACTAATAAGGCAGAAGCGAGAGGTCAAATCTGAAATGAGGAAAAATGGAAAACAGAACTCAAAGGAGCTGAAGCAGCTGAAATGAAAGAGGTGGATCAGAGTAATTTATATAAGTGTCAGTACTAAAATAAATAAATAATGCACAAATAGATAAATAAATAAAATACATAGTAAAACCTTGAACACACAGCAAAGATAGAAAATAGAAATCTGGAATATGTAAATGTTAAATATGCAGTAAGAGGCTAGGTGTCCAATAAAAATAATTGTGTTTAGAAAATAGAATGTGCTTGCTTATATGTTTATATATACATAAGTGTTCATGTTTAAAATTTTAAGATATAGAGTAGTATGTATGTTTATGTGCATAAGCTCTTATATGCTTACATATTTATATATCCACATAAATAGAAATTCATATATACATAAATATTAGAAGACAGTAATACACACATACGCATATATACTTGAGCATATATATGCGTATGTGTGTATAGGCACATATATACAAATAGGTGTCTTTGCATACACCCACAGAATCTAGGTGTATAAATAACACCTACTATAACAATATAAATAGCAATTACTATACAATTCTACACTCCATGAGGTCTGAGAACTTGTTGTTATTACTCATACTCTGAAGAACACAGTACCAGTGGAGGGGTCATTACACAAAACTTTGTATTTATTACTTTTTCCTGAAAATAATTATCATAGTAGAACATGATAAATTAATATCAGGGAGGTGGTCCTGGAAATTTAGTGATATTATTGGATACTTTTGAGGTTATTATTAGTTATCCAATGGAAATTGTAGGCATACAGTCTATTCAAATACTTGAAAAATCATCATGGAAACAGAATAGCTTATAAATTTGTGACTCCCAAAAGAGTAGGAAAGTTAGGTGTAGGGCAAGCCCCAAAATATTAATGTAGACTCAATTTAAAGAAAAAGTTCCGTAGCCAGACATAAAACAGGATGAATGTGCTCTGTAGTGGCACTTTAAGCCAAGAAGTAAGTAAATCATCATCATCACCATCTTCACCACCACCACCACCAACACCACCATCATCATCATCATGTTTTTATTATTCTTTTATTTTAAACATTGTTCTTATAATCTCCTCAGATGAAACTCTACAACTTTTTAAAATTTCACCAATAGTAAAAGTGGAAGTTTTTCTATGGTTTACAATATGAGTCTTGCCTTTTTTCTCATTCCTGCCTGACTTTCTACTAATCTTACCTTATTTGGTCTGTTTTGTCTTCACTAGATTCCTCCTTGTTCTTCAAACACCCCAGATGTGCTCCAGAACATTGAACCATCTCCTGACCAGGCTAGATTGTTCTTCACTCATGTATCTGAAGCTAAAATTTTCAAGAATTTTTTTTCTCAAATGCTACTTACTTAGTGAGGCTACCTGCTCCTTTCAATATAAAGTGAAAGATGCTTTCCCTTACTCTACCTCAAATCCTGAAAGATTTCTTATCCAGCTGTATTGGTTCTTGGGAACTTCCATTTATTATTCATTGCTTAATTTGTTTCTGTATTGTGTTTCCTTTTTTCATTGCCCAACCAAATGGAACTTCCATGCAGTTGAAGACTTTTGTGTTTTATTATTTGTGTACTGAAAGCATTTAAAATGGAATATGATACTCCAAAATATTTGCTGCTATGATGAATTACTTAACAATAGATGACAAGCAGTGCTAGAATAATTTAATTGATATGAAGTGCAAGATTCATATGGGTGCTAATACTACAGAGTGGTTCAAAAGTTCTGGATTCCAGAATCCCATAAGGACTACATTTTCTCCAACCAAGGGGAAATGAAAAGGACATGCATAATGTATCAGGTTTCAGTAACCTTTTGTTTATAGAGTTTGAATATTTTATTTTGATGTTATTTTTGCTCTTTATATTAATAGAATTATTTTTTGAAACATCTGTTATCATGACAAAATTTTAGCACTTTGTTATAGGTGTAAATTTATTACAACAAGATATTTGACAATCATATATCAGTGAGTATTTCTAATTCTAATGATTTTTGACAAAAATGTTATTGGGACCTGGGTGGTCCAAAACTAATCTGCATAGTTCAGTAAGAACTGCTTAAAAAAATACAGCATAAATACCATTGACCAATGTCGACTTCAAGGAGCCTTTCTGGCAATCTCAGGAAGGCTCTTCTTAATTCTTCTTAATTTACATACAGAGCAATGCCAACAGAACTGGATCCTCTTGACAAAATGAACTTAAAAACTGGGGAGCACACCCTGAGTGATCAATAAGCTGCCTTGGCATAGCAGTGAGTCCAAGGAAGATAAA
>JAJEJO010050661.1:79454-96371 GCA_020662805.1 Glaucomys volans | reverse complement strand
AAAAAAAAAAAAAAAAAAAAAAGAGTGTTTATTTGAGAATAACTAACTGCCGGTCGAGTACTGTTGAGCTCATAATTTTTGGTCAGTCCTATTTTTTATTCAACTTAGATTTTTGAACATCTTGTTACATTGCAATGGAGATAAAAACCTACAAGGCTTTTGTTTAAGTGTATATTGTGTCCAAAATTCATGTACATGATATTAAAGATTAACATAGCGCTAAAAGAAAAAATGGATCCAGGTATATTTGATTCACGGGATTAAAAAGGTTCAATTTAAATTCGGTAAATAAATGAAGATAAAATATATCTAATCTCACAAATCTCTAGGTGGTCAATTAAAAAAATGTTGATGTCTATAAAATGTGTAATATTAATTGTTTTTTTAGGACTCTTCCATAGGAAAGAGATGGCAAATACTATTCAAAATACTTGTCTGATCTTGGTTATTACAGTAAAATAAGCAAATTAGAGTTAATATATTACACCATAAATTCCATGGGGTGACATGCTTTAGCATTATTGGTGTTTTCATGGATTGGTAAATAAAGGGATTTGGAATTGTTTTGTATCATCCCTGAGAGCAAGGTAACTAAGAGTGAAATCCTAATAATTTATCTAAATTCAGAAATTTTATAGGAGTTGTTTTAGAATAGGAACAAGGAAGGAGTCAACAGATGGGAAAGGGAAAGTGGAAAGTTCTAGGTATGAAAATATATTCAGTAAAAGGAAAAGGAAAATATTTCTGGGTAAGAAAATCTGTGTGTAAGTAAAGGGCAAATTCCAACAAATTTTTGTGTAGCTAAGTAGTTATATATATGTGAGACCATCAATTAGAAACTGTTTAAAGTTTTCCCCTAAGGTCAAATGTTAATGGGCTAAAATGACAAGGATTTCTTTAAGTTTTATTCTTTAATGTGGTTAAATAACTGGTGAGGTATTGTGTTATGTTGCAGAGCCTAGGGTTTTTTCTTGAAACACTAGGTTTGGTTGCTCTTTGTATATTCATGTGTCCATGTCTTCTGGGTATGCAGGTCTTTAAAGCAGGGAATTTGTTGGGCTGCTGTTCTCCAGGTTAGACTTGTCTGTGTTGGTAGTTTCAGGCTTGTGGGAATGGCAAATTTTATTGGGGACTTACTTGTATCATTTAATATTCTGTAAAAGAACCTGCTATCAATAGGGTATATGTAAATTTGTTACTTTTTACACTGAGATCAAAATTTAAATGCAAATGTATTTAAAGTTAGTGAGAGCCTGATTTGTTTAAAGGTTAATATTGTGAAACAAAAATATTTGGTCACTTTGCCACACAAAAGGAAAGCTAAAAGCTCTCAACCTTTCCTTGATTTGTTTTAAATGCAATATATTGTGTTAACAACTATTCACATAGTTTCAGGAAACAATACATATAAACTGTGTAAAATGAAGTCCTAAGAGGAGGCAAAAATAACTTCAAACCTGGAACACTCTGCCTAAGACTGTAAAAGGCCCTGCCTTACCTGAAATAAGGGTCTGCCTCCCACCCTGCTACAAGTCAGAATGTTTCCAAAATATGTCAGCTTTCAGCTCATTTAAAGTTATATTCAAAATATTGTTTTTTTGTTGTAGAATTACTGTGATATCAAATAGGAAATATAATTCACAACTCAGGCAGGATTTAGGATGACTATTACACAAATTAGATTGTTAATTCTATTTTGTGTTTTTCCTTTCAGCTCTGTAGCTGATACCTAATTAATGTTTTGAAGAAGAATACTAGGCCATCACCTATGAAATAGACGAGATAGTAACTGTTGAAACTGGCTTGCTGGATGTTTAAGATCAAACTTAAGGATTGAGAAAATAAAGGGGCCAAGAAAACCAGTTTTGGTTCTTGCCCTCAGAGTCAGCCTGCGTTTAGGGAATGAGAGAGCTTCTCTAACTTTGCAACTTCGGGTCAACACTGCTGCCTTCGCTGCTGCCAGAACTCACAGTTTTCGTCCATGCAGACAGTGGCAAAAGACACCACCTGGTTTCTGTGTTGCACAGAAGGCATTGCTCTGTCCAGAGCCAAGGAAACACCGACTGCCATCGGCCTCCAGGTTGCAGGAACTGCCACAGCCAGAGCAAAAAATCCACTGGGGCCCAGATGCCACTGCCACCAGAGCTCAGAGCCGTCCAGAACAGAACCCAATCTGAGTGGATGCTTCTCAATAACCTGTGCATTCCAGGCTTGTCCCCCAGAGTTGGAGATGCAGCAAAGATTGCTGAAAACAAGAAGGTGTAACAGTGGGCCAGACAGGCTTGGCTCCTGCCCTCCTGAGGCTGATGGAAGTGAGCAAGGACCAGCCTCCCTTTGCCATGAATGGAAGCAAAGAGCTGTCAGCTGTCCACAAGGCAAAAGCCATTGCTTGGAGCTGCTGGAATCCAGGAGGAGTGCTGCTGCCCACCCCAGAATGCAGAGGCTGCTGGAATGAAGGAGCTGCTGAAATGCAGGAACTGCCACTACCCAAGCACAGGACTCTCAAATTCCCTGTGAGAACTCAGCTGACTCTTAAGAGACAGGAACAGGTCAATTTGACCAGCTTGATCTTAAACACCTAGCAAAACAGTTAAAGCCAAACCAAACCATAGACATTCTTGGGCATTTAAAAGAAACAATAGTTTAATGTAACTTAAGATGTATTTGTATTAGCCCTTAGAATAGGACTGGAGGCTACAAAAGAGAGATTCTTAGGCAAATGTACCTGATAACTCAAGTTCCCAAATAAAGGCCTCAACCTCTCCAGCCTTTGATAGGCCTTGTTATGGGAACAACTTCTCAGTTCTTCCACCTGATGAAAGACTTCTACCTTGTCATGGTATTCTGTATTAATCTCATTTTGGTACTTATGTCATTTTGTTTCTCTCTCATAGAAGCACCCACCCCAGATGACTTTACAACCTGCTCTTCCCAAGCAGCCTTCTGCTCCTCATTGACCATATTTCTAAAAGGAACTTCAAACTGCTTCCCCAGACTCCGCCCCCTTCCAGCTCGAAGCAGTAAGAGCGGTTGGCGCCCCCTCCCCTTAAAAAGTTCCTAATTAAGGACATGCAGTTAGTGTAAAATAGAAATCTGGTCAAACTGAGGAATGGAACCCATCAGAGTCTGGGAAGTTGGAAACTGAAAAACCACTAGTTTCCTAAACAAGGATTTGTTAATGTGGATAAGACCAGTGGGGAATGTTATACTTCCCAGAAAGATTCTCCAGTGCCATCAGGAGAGAGTCAGCCACACCCTAATCCCCCTCCCTATACCCCACCCTAATCCCTTCACGCACCCTATAAAAGTTGGCAACAACTGAATTAAGGTGCAATTTCCCGGCACCCCGCTTTTAGGAGTAAGGGCAATCGTCGCTGGCCAAGTAAAATAAAGGTTTCTTTTGGCTTTACGTGATTGGCTTGGATAATTTTATTTTCTTTGGGTACAACAAATCCAATATGATATTTTAGTCTGTTTCTTTCAGGTCAAAACAAATCTTGAATATACCCTTCTCCTCTTTTCTACTGTTTTCCTAGGTAGTTTCTAGGAAAAAAATATAAATTAAGGATTATAAAACATTATATCTGAAGGAAGAGGGGCATGAGGACGGGGCCTTTAATCCACAAGGGCTGCTTCTTAGAAATGCTGTGGTGTGATTAGCCCGAGCTGCTCTCTGTAGTGGTAATGGCCGAGGAGAGATGGGTTTTACTCAGCCATTCAAATGTCATAAGGGACATTTGTCCTTGGTCTGAGCTTTCTCACACTTGGTGGCTGCTTTGTCCTAATCCAGGTTTCTGCAGATTCAGCAACATACCCAGTTTTTCTGTGTTTTTTTTTGACCCAAACACACAAGAACACCCTGTTCCTCTAAGGTTTGTATGATACTGATACTTGGGAATCAGAAACATTTAAAAAGATTTTTCAGACGTTTCCTTCTATGGTGTTACCGAAAGTTCAGTCCTTGTCTCAGATGCCAACTCAATCATGAGAATATGGTTTTGAGAAAAAAGAAAGAGAAATTGTATTGCTTTGCTAGCAAAGGAGAAACACAGGGGACTGCTATCCCAGAGGCTGTGATTCTGCCCATTAGGGAGAACAGGGAGTCTTTAAAGAGGTGATTGGAAGGCTACATTCCACATGTTCTCTGTAATTCACTTGCTAATTTGGGAAATTGTCATTTCTGAGATCTTCTGGTGCCATCTCTAAGACTGAATTATTACAGATAACTCTGCCTCCGATGGGGAAGAAAGGTAGTTCTATCCCCTCCCCCACCAGATTGTTTAAAAAATAAGTTGCAGTGGCAGAGAAGCAAGGACTATATGCAAAGCATAAAGTGGGTCACTGTTACACTAGTGCTATGCAATACTATCACATCATAATCAATGTGACTGCTGAACTGTACCTGAAGGTTTGCAGTCAGCCCTGGATAATGCTTCACTGGCCAGTGTCAATGCACTTTTTCATGCACTCATTTGAGGGCATTCCTCCCTCTGTTTTTCACACCTTTCATTTCCCACTTTGATAGATAGAATGTAATGAGATGTGTGTCTTTTCTATGCACCCTGTCCATTTTGTCTCTCTGGTTTTTGCCACTATACACTTGAAGCCACAATGGTTTTTATTATAAACCATGTTATTTAAGGCAGAAACCACCTAGCATTCACCTCCATGTTCCACTTTGAATGGAAACAATGGATCTTAAGAACTCAAGAGACTCTGGGCTGCCCAGAGCGAATGGCAATCACTGTGGTAACCAGCATGTGCGGAAACCAAAAAGGCTACTCCTAAATGTACTGTGTGAGATTCCTGGTATTTTATATGAACTTCTAGACACAAGAAACACCCAAAAAAATTGCACTATAACTTCCCAGCAGGATAACTAAATAAGGATTCTTCATTGAACACTATTGAATTTAATTAGACTAAAAGAAAATTAAGAAATAAGGCATTGCTTGAAAGCTTGAGTTTGTGAACAACCTACATTTGCTAAATAATGTTGCCAAAAGCGTGGTCCTTGTTCCCAGTGCCAATCCAATAACGAAAATACATGGTATTGAGAAAAAGGAAAAAGACTGTTTACTGCTTTGCTAGCAAAGAAGAAACACAAGGGACTCCTGTCCCAAAGACTTAATTCTTCCATCAACAGGAACAGGGTGCTTTTATAGAGGTGATTCCGAGAGAATAAGATTAGAGAGGAGAGATCAGGAAAGAGAGGATCAGTGAAAAGAAGTTCAGGGGGAAAAAGTTTAGGGAAAAGATCAGGGAGAAGGTCAGGGAAAAGGTTGGGAAAAAGAAAAACCAGGTAAATTTCAAAGCAACAAGGGATATAGTAAAAGCATCAAGTGAACCCCTGTTACAGTAACATTGTTCCTCTCCATAAGAACAGAATTTCTGATAATCTGTTTAATAGTCACAAGGACTAACGTGAAAATTGATGGCTTCAATCTAAAATAGATTTCTTCCTTCTCAAAGCACAATTTGAGTAGATTTTAAACTTTGCATACTTTGAATAAATTATAAAAGCTATTTGTTCTCTGAAGGAAATTGAACTCTTGCTATTTATTATACTCAAAATACCCTTGAAATTCCCCATCACCCAATGGTGTGACAAGTATATCATATTTGCAGTATCTATATTTCTAACAGGTGTGGCTTTTGAGAATTTGAGTATTTTAGAGCAAGACATTCTCAACTCACACATTAATGCTTTATCTGTGCAAAATATCTAAATCAATAAATGTTTTAGAAGAAAAATCAATACTATGCAAACTCCAGTGAACAGAAAATGTCCTTGCGCTTCAGATAAGTGCTAAAGGTCTGTAAAGAAACCCATAATTGCATTAATTTTATTTTTGGCTTTTAAATACAGCTTTATTGACCAACTATAATATCAGCATCCCTTTTTGTAACTTCCTATGCGTTCTGGATTAGAACCCACTTTCAAATGTATATATCTACTTTGTGACATCTGAGAAGCATCTGGAATCATCTCCTTAAAGCCATGATGAAATGACTAGAAGGACAAATGTTAGAGGTGATTTGTAGTTTGAGGATTCTTTTTAATTTTATTTTTTAATTACCAGTGTAACAGTGTTCCACTTTATGCTTTGAATATAACCCTTGCTGCTCTGCCATTATAATTTATTTTTAAAATGGACATGTTTCTTTCTCTTCCTCTCTCCCTGGTCCTCCCTAATCTCTCCCCCTCCCTAATCTCAGGGGAAACAGGATTACCTTTCTCCTCCTTCCTAGGTAAGTCATCTTTCCCTAAGTACACATCCACCTTAGGAAGGAAGTAATCTAGACTTTGGGGATGGTACCAGAAGATCTCTGAAATGACCATCTCCCAAATCAACAAGTGAATTACATCTCTAACAGAGAACACATGGAATGTAGCCTTTGAGTCACCTCTTCAAAAGTCCCCATTCCTGTTGATGGGCAGAATCACAGCCTCTGGGACAGGAGACCCCTGTGTTTCTTCTTTGCTAGCAAAGAAATAAATCTTCTTTTTGCTTTTTCTCAAAACCATGTCCTTGTTATTGGATTGGCATCGGGGACAACCTAAAAGAAGGGTTATTTCTTCGCAGTGGCAGCAAAAGTTATATTCGAAGCATAAAGTGGACCACTGTTACACAAGGACCAGGCTTTCAGCAACACCAGGACTATTCTTGATAGAAAAGTATAGGATTTTATCTAGCCCTGTAAAAAAGAAAGAACTTCAGAAATAATTGAGTTCTAATTATTCAGTAGCAGAACAGATGAGTCTTCTGTAGAATCTCCACTGAATTCAAAAAAATGAGATAGTTCTTGAAAATCTAACTCAAAATACTATTCTAATCATAACCAGATAGACTTGATCCCCAAATCATATTTCATCAAATATTAATATAATGTTTTCACATTTTATCTACTTTAAAATCAATCATTTGTTTTAAAGGTTAAATACATTTAACTTCCCAAACCAGTGTTGCTGCATGTGTCCATTTTGGCCATAATTAGGATCAACTGAGTATCACAAGACTTCCTTCTCACCACCTGCTGTGAACTGATTTTTTTTTTCCTCCCCAAATTCATATATTGAAGCCCTATCATCCAATGAAACTATATTTGAGCTTGGGCTTAGGAGGTAGTTTAGGTTATAAGTGTGAGGTCCTAATTCAAAGGGATTGGTCGTCTTACAAGGAGAGGGAGACATCTTTCTCCATGCAAGAACAAAGGAAAGAATGTGTAAGCACAAGTGAGAAGGTCACTGCAAGCCAGGGAGAGGACCCGTCCCAACCCAGGACCCAGCCACGAGGGCACACTGGTCCTAGTGATACCGCCAGTTATAGGGGGATGAGTTCTGCTTCCTCAGATGTTGAAATATAACACCAGAGAAGCACATCAAGGCAAGCACATAAAGCAGGTTTTATTTAAAGGTAGTAACTCAGGCTTCTCCTAGGAGGAAGAAGGGGCCATGGCTGTTATTCTGGTACCCCAAGAAGTGAGTGCTCTGCCCTTTTATAGATTATCTCCTTGCTCTCTCCCCCACTTATCTCTCTCCTTCCTGCCTATGTGAATGGGCCAAGGAGATGCCAGTGAGATGGCAAAAAGGTGAGAAGTAGATAGTCAGGGGGAAGAGCCAAATGGAGTGATCTAGGCAGGTAGGGGCCCAGGGGGCATTAATTAGCAATTCTGTGTCTGCAAGCCTTTTGAGTGGGGTAACATAGGAAGGTAACCCTGGTGATCAAAAGGGCTCGGAAGACACTGACATTCCAATCTTCCAGGGGTGGTATCCAACATCCCAGACTCAGATGGCCTTCACTCCTCAATTCGACCAGATTCCCTATTCTACACTAACTGCCTGTCTTCAATTCTGGCTTCACTAGGCTTCTACCCTAAAGAACTGATAGGAAATAAATAAATATTTTTTTGTTGTTTAAACTACCTAGTTCACAGTATTTTGTTGTGGAAGCCTTAGGGGACTAAACCCCACCATTATGCAACAGCAGCTTAATCTCTTACTCATCAGGATCAGTTACCCTGCAAATTTGATGATGACCTGTCTTCTGTCCTTTGGTCCTAAGCAATCCAAAGATCCAGGGTGGTAGCTATAGCTAATTGTTCTTTGTGTCCCTGCTGTGTCCCCAAAATGTATTATTTTCAGGGACTAGATCCTTCAACCCTATTGAAACCAGAGTTTCAGATGTAGAAAGCATATTATCCTAAGTAGGTGTTCAGGAGTGATGGCAAGAGAAGCCACTCTTGCTATGGCCCTTCAGTTCTCAGATCAGTATGTTCTTCTTAATGGGAACACAGAACCATATACAGGTCTCTGATTTAGTGTACAGACTGTACCCTGAATGATGACACCACCTTCTTGCAATATTATTGAAAATTAGCCGCTTCCTGATGTTGAAGTTCATGATACGATCAGTGGATTTCATTTTAAGGGCCAAACCTTGCATATTTTTTACTGTGAAGTGGGACTTCTAGTTGGATGCTATATTGTTTGGAATTTAATACCTGAGGATAGGGCATTACCTAAGCCCACAAAGAGTAGTTATGCCAGCTGAGTTTCTCTAGGCAGGAAAGGCAAATTCGTGCCTTGAAGGGATATTTGTTTTTGTTAGGATGAGTCTCTGGCACTTCCATAACAGAAAGGTCCCAGTGTAGTTAACTGTACACCAAGCGACCATCTGTTCTCCTTAAAGAATAGAATATAGCCACCATATTGGTGGCTCAGTGATTGTTGTTGTCAATATGTTGATAACAGGGTGCACCAGCAGCCAGATTGACAAATAGGTTTGTGAATAAACCACATCTATGCCATGATGGCTACCCCATGCATTATAACAATCTGGGGTTACAGATAGTGAAGGCTAACTGTCAAGTTAGCCTTGGTCAAGTCATTTTGTCTTCATGGTTGTGCAGTGTGTCTCATTTGGTAGATGCTGCTGGTATTAACATATGGTAAAATAAATCATCACATATTTTGCCCACTCCTCAATACCCATCCACATGCTTCTGCTAAAGATCCCTTTGTCTTAGGTCATATAGTCTTAATATTTTCAGGCTCCTAACTAGATATCAAGGACAATTGGGAACACTTTACCTTAGCTGACTTCTGTATGAAATAGATAATCAGATAGATGTCTCCCAGCTATACATTTTAGAGTTTTTATCTCTCACCACTGCTTCTCAAGACCATTCATTTTTATTGTTGTTGTTTTTGTTCAGTGCTGGAGATTGAACAAAGGCCTCATGCAAGCTAGGTAAGCACTTTACCAAAGAACTACATTCCTGACCCCCATGAACCATTCTTGAATGTGGCCACACTACAGCCACTATTTATTTTAAACTTGCATCATATGCCATGATTATTTATTAATAAGCAAAGCTTGTGCTCTCTCTTGCTCTTTCACTCATCCTTGGTACCCCTCCCCTTGCCTGCAGAAGGCCATAGAAGTGAGCTGAAGCCTGGATGCTTGTGCACCTTGATGGGTGATATGGGTGATTGGGCTATCTGAGCAGGATACTTATATTCTCTGGTTCTCCTCAAGCTCAATTTTGGAAGTACTATTTCTATTTTTATGGACAGCTGCTGAGTCTTATAGGTCCAACAAAAGTCACCTTATATAGGGAAATTCTAGATAGAGAATCATCTGGTATAAAGTGAATAGTCAAGCATTTCTTTTCTCACAAAAGCCCATTAACATTCCAGGGGTTATTTCTTGAAAAATGCACCATTATCCTATTATGAAATGCATTGCCTTGCTTCAGAGTCTCAGAAGACTGCAGTATGAGTATCTAACTAGGGAATATCATAAATTCCACAATGAATCTTTTTCTGCCACTTATATACCCAGCATCATAAGGTCTCCCAGATATTATGGTTCAAGAAACAATTTAAAATTTCTGTGGAATCCCTTCCTACACTGGAGCCCACTCAGTGCTGACAATCTTCCATATCACAAAGTATGTAGGCTGGAGTAGTATTCCTAGAGTGAAACAGTGTTGACTCCAGAATTTGAAGTCTAGCAGGTTCTGTGCTTCCTTACCTGTCTTACTTTGGAAGGAATTGCCTGGCATACTCTTTACCTTGGGGCATCTAACATTTTTAAAGAATAGCAGTTCTTTGAATCTCAAACTTCATCGGGTTTAATCCCCACTTTTTTAGTGCCTGTGTCTTACCAGGCCCTCTATTGTATTAATTTTGTGTGCTCATTCTGCCATGATTACTCTAAGTTCGGCAGAGCGGATTTGGAACCAAATTATTAGCTCGCCACGATGGAAATATAAATAATGCCAGTGAATGGCCACACCAGAGCCAGATGGAAGTGCTAGGCTTTATTAGAGATTGGGATCCCAGGCGGGATCCCAGCCCTCTGGAGTGAAAGTGTGTGTGGGGTGCAGGGGGGAGAAGAAGAAGTCAAACATGGCTTTGGCTGCTCGGGGTTTTTATACAGGGGAAGGGGCTGGGGATCCTGCCCAGGAAAGGTGGACCAAGGTGGACGTCAGGGTCAGCAGGTCTCCTTCTGATTGGTCACCTCTGGCGCGCTACCTGGCCCTTTGTGCTCTCAGTGAGTTGTTAGGGGTTTTTTATCTGCTTCCTCCCCTGGAGCCGCTTCAGTTCAACCTGACAATTACCATATCATGAATGAAATGATCAAGTTCTGTAGGATGTTCAGAGGGTATAAATCTCTTCTGACTATATTAAGAAAAACAATGAGAGAGATCATATAGCTCTGGGGCAAAACTGTAAAAAGAATATTTATTTATTCCATATGAATTGATTTTTTCTGTTCTTTTCTAACTGAAAGTTTGGAACTTACAAAAGATGAGAAGAAAGAAAAAGAATTGGGTCAGAAGAGCTTCAGACTGCAGTACAATTGAAATTCTGGATTAAGATGATGAAGTTTGGGGCTGGGGTTGTGATTTAGTGGTAGAGTGCTTGCCTGACACATGTGAGGCCCTGGGTTCGATCCTCAGCACTGCATATAAATAAATAAAATAAAGGTCCATTGACTACTGAAAAAAAAAAAAAAGATGATCAAGTTTTCAGATAATAGTTTTCCTAAAGGAATTCCATGTCAGGCAGAAATGTCTTGGCTCTAGTCCTTCTGTCATTGGCTAGAGGCAGCCTAGGGAAGTGTGGCTGTCATGGGGGATCAAAGGTACACTGGAAACTCAGTCAACCATACTGTCTGCAGCAAATTTCCTTCAAGGGATATTCAAACAGTACAAACTCATGGCTACCACAAACAGCAAAATCAGTGCCTGTCATCTCCAGTCTGTCTATAAAGATCATTAATTTTAAATTGGTTTTACTTTCACAGCATTAGATAGTTCCTTCAAGCAGAAAACAAACACACAAACCAATAAACTGGTTCTCACAGATGCTCATACTAATCTTGCTATGTAAGTGTTGAACGAATATTTAAAGACTATCCATTGTAAGGGACATCAAATTAGTATCCTGTCTGAGGTGTCTGCAATCTAGGTATATTTAACTTCCATTATTCCCTCTTGTGTAGTACCCATCACTTCCCTGCTTTTGCATTCCTTTATTCTGGTTATATTTTTGGTATGGGCAGGAATTAATCATTTTCTGGGTTTGTATCTGATTTCCAATGATGTAAAATCTACCTTTTTAGGATGCAGGCTGACAAAATAACTATCAAACTAGTGATGTGCCATCCTAAAAAGATTCATTGCTTTGGCAGATACATAAAGTTTTTATGTTTCAAAGCAAAAAATATCACCAACTGCCTGAGTGTGCTTTGGCACCTTATCATGTATGTTTTCCCACATCAAATACATATGTGTGCATATTCAGTCTTGTTCTTAGAAGTTTATGAAAAATATTATCTAGTAAAAATCAAGATATATTTTATTGTTTGTTTTTCAATTCAAATGCACTATATGCTAATTACCTATTAGAAACCAAATGCAAATCTTTCTCAAAGTTGTGAAGAGTCAATTTGATGGAACAGAGTCTGTATTGTTATAGTTTTTTTTTTTTAATTTACTTATTGATTCATTGAACACAAATGGAGTACAGCTATTGTTTCACTGGTTGTACACAAAGTAGAGTCACACCATCTGTGCATTCATGCAAAAATATGGAACGCTTCACGAATTTGCGTGTCATCCTTGCGCAGGGGCCATGCTAATCTTCTCTGTATCGTTCCAATTTTAGTATATGTGCTGCCGAAGTGAGCACTTGTTATAGTTTTGATCAAGGATTTTCTGTCACTCTGCTTAAACTATTCTCACATCTATTGGTTTAAACCAAATTGAAACATCTGTCTGTAGGATTCAAATAGATACTCCATTCAATAACCCAAATACATATTCCATTTAATATAAACAGGTGATAATGTATACCAAATTTTCTTCATTGTTATATGAATTTAATTAATAATGCTGACACGTGTGCATATTGTGATTTATTCTTTATAAAAATATTCTAAATAATATAGCATTCTTAACATAGCATCCTCTGATTATCTATTGAATAATTAAAACAATTTCTTTGGCAGTGAAATATACCCTCTTAAGAAACCATGTAGACTCCTTAAAAAATTTGGAAGAATTATTGAATTTTAATTCAAGAAACATGGTTAGAAGTTTATTATATTATATGTTGGAGGGAAATTTTTGTCTAATTAGTAACTGTGAGAGCAAATATATCTCAAGGAGAAAGAATTGTCTATAGATAAATTCCCTTTTCCTTCATCGTCCATTTATTTTGTATCCCAATCCATTCTGAGTTTTCCCTCTGCATTTCAATTTTACTATTGCCAAGGTCACAGATGTTTTTCAAATCCAATGGATATTCATAGCTCTTATTTATCCATCAGACTTAGGTTGCCATGTGGTAGTTGAATGCTCCTCTTTTATGACTCACTTTTTTATTTTGACCTCCATGATGCTACATGCAATTGTTTTTTCTTTCTTGTCTCCATAGACACTGTAATTTGATTTTCATTTCTGGACCATCAAAACACGTTGCTGCTTTATAAGGCTTAACTGGGTCTTGCCTGCCTTATCAATTATATTGGCCAGCTATTGCAGCAAAATAAACAACTACAAAATCTTAGTGAAATATAATAATAAACATGTATCTAACCCTGAATGTTAATGGCCTAAACTCATTAATCAAAAGACTAGACTGGCAGATTGAATTAAAAAGAAAGATCCAACAATATGTTGCCTTGAAGAGACTCATCTCATAAAAAGGACACATCCACAGACTAAAGGCAAAAGGATGGGAAAAACACCATGCACATGGACTCTGTAAAAAAGCAGGGGTCTCCATCCTCATATCAGATAAAGTGGACTTTAAACCTAAGTTAGTCAGAAGGGATAAAGAAGGACATTTCATACTGATTCTGGGAACCATAAACCAACATGACATAATGATTTTAAATATTTATGCCCCAAACAATGGAGCATCTACATACATCAAACAAACCCTTCTCAATTTTAAGAATCAAATAGACCAAAACACAATACTAGTGAGGATTTTAACACCACTCTCACCACTGGATAGATCCTCCAAACAAAAACTGAACAAAGAAACTATAGAACTAAATAATAAAATCAATGATATAGACTTAACAGACATGTATACAGTATTCCATCCATCATCAAGTGAATACACTTTCTTCTCAGCAGCTCATGGATTCTTCTCCAAAATAGACCATAACAATGCCACAAAGAAGTTATTAATAAGTACAAAAAATAGAAATACTACCTTATATTCTATGAGACAATAATGGAATGCTATTAGAAATCAATGATAAAATAAAAAACAAAAACTACTCCTACACCTGCAGACTAAATAATATGCTATTGAATGATGGAATGATGCAATGATAACAGAAGACATCAAGAAGGAAATAAAAAAATTCTTAGAGGTAAATGAGAACAATGACACAACATATCAAAATCTCTGGGACACTCTGAAAGCAGTACTAAGAGGAAAGTTCATTGTATTGAGCTCATACATTAAAAAAATAAAAAATCAACTACTAAATGACCTAACATTACATCTCAAAGTTCTAGAAAAAGAAGAACAGATCAGCACCAAAAGTAGTAGAAGACAGGAAAAAACTAAAATCAGAACTGAAATCAATGAAATTGAAACAAGAAAAACAATTCAAAAAATTGACAAAAAAGTTGGTTCTTTGAAAAAAATAAACAAAATTGATAAATCCTTAGCAACGGTAAGTAAGAGAAGGAAAGAAAAATTCAAATTACTAGAATTAGTGATGAAAATGGAAAAATCACGACAGACACACTGAAATACATAACATAATTAGAAACTATTTTGAAAATCTGTACTCCAACAAAATAGAAAATATCGAAGACATTAATAAATTCTTAGAGACACATGATCCTCCCAAACTGAATCAGAAAGCCATATACAACTTAAACAGATCAATTTCAAGCATTAAAATAGAAGAAGCCATCAAAAGCCTACCAACCAAGAAAAGCCCAGGACCAGATGGATAATCAGCTGAATTCTGCAATACTTTTAAAGGAGAACTAATACCAGTACTCCTCAAAGTATTCCATGAAATAGAAAAGGAGAGAACCCTTTCAAACTCATTCTATGAAACTAGTATCACTCTGATACCAAAACCAGACATAGACGCATCAAAGAAAGAAAACTTTAGACCAATATCATTGATGAACATAGATGCAAAAATCCTTAACAAAATTCTGGCAAATTGCATACAAAAACATTAAAAAGATAGTGCACCATAATTAAATGGGGTTTATCCCGGGGATGCAAGGTTGGGTTAAGATCCGGAAATCAATAAACATAATTCATCACATCAATAGACTTAAAGTTAAAAATCACATGATTATTTCAATAGATGCTGAGAAAGTGTTTGATAAAATACAGCACCCCTTCATACTCAAAACACTTGAAAAAATAGGGATAGTTGGAACATATCTCAACATTGTAAAGGCTATCTATGCTACACCCATGGCCGACATCATTCTAAATGGAGAAAAAGTGAAAGAATTCCCTCTAAAAACTTGAATCAGACAGGGATGCCCTCTTTCTCTACTTCTATTCAACATTGTCCTTGAAACACTAGCCAGAGCAATTAGACAGACCACAAAAATTAAAGGAATAGGAATAGGAAAAGAAGAAATCAAGGTGTCACTATTAGCTGATGACATGATTCTATATTTAGAGGACCCAAAAAAACTCCACTAGAAAACTTCTAGAACTAATAAATGAATTCAGCACAGTAGTAGGATATAAAATCAATACGCATAAATCTAATGCATTTCTTTTCATAAGTGATGAATCTTCTGAAAGAGAAATTAGGAAAACCACTCCATTCACAATAGCCTCAAAAAATAAAATAAAATACTTGGGAATCAATCTAACAAAAGAGGTGAAAGTCCTCTACAATGAAAACTATAGAACACTAAATAAAGAAATTGAAGAAAACTTTAGAAGATGGAAAGATCTCCCATGTTCTTCCATAGGCAGAATTAATATTGTCAAAATGGCCATTCTACCAAAGGCACTGTACAGATTCAATGCAATTCCAATTAAAATTCCAATGACATTCCTCATAGAAATAGAGAAGGCAATCATGAGCTTCATCTGGAAGAATAAGAGACCTTGAACAGCCAAAACAATCCTGAGCAGAAAGAGTGAAGCAGGAAGTATCACAATACCACACCTTAAACTGTACTACAGAGCATAACAAAAACAGCATGATACTGGCACCAAAATAGACAGGTAGACCAATGGTACAGAATAGAAGACACAGAGACAAACCCACAAAAATACAGTTACTTCATACTAGACAAAGGAACCAAAACGTACAATGGAGAAAAGATAGCCTGTTCAACAAATGGTGCTGGGAAAACTGGAATTCCATATGTAATAAAATGAAATTAAACCTCTATCTTTCAACCTGCACAAACCCAACTCAAAATGGATCAAGGACTTGGGAATTAGACCAGAGACCCTGCACCAAATAGAAGACAAGGTAGACCTGAATCTTCATCGTATTGGCTTAGGATCAGACTTCTTTAATAAGACTTCCAAAATACAAGAAATCAAAACAAGAATGAATAAACGAAATGGACACAAACTAAAAAACTTTTTCTCAGCAAAGGATCAATCAATAATGTGAAAAGAGAGTTTACAGAGTGGAAGAAAGTCTTTTCCACACACACTTCATGTAGAGCACTAATCTCCAAAATTTATAAAAAACTTACAAAAGTTTACACCAAAAATACAAAGAACTCAATCAATAAATGGGCCAAGGATCTGGACAGACACTTTACAGAAGAGGATGTACAGGCAATCCATAAATATATGAAAAAGTGTTCAACATCTCACCTGATTAGAGAAATGCAAATTAAAACAACTCTAAAATTTCATCTTACTCCGATTAGAATGGCTATTATCAAGAACACAAACTGTAATAGGTGTTGGCATGGCTGTGGGGAAAAAGGCACACTTTTACATTGCTGGTGGAGTAACAAATTGTTACCGCTACTCTGGAAAGCAGTGTGGAGATTCCTCAGAAAACTTGGAATGGACCCACCTTTTGACCCAGTTATCCCACTCCTTGGTTTACACCCAAAGGACTTAAAATTAGCATACTATAGTAACACAGCCACATCAATGTTTATAGCAGCTCAGTTCACAATAGCTAGATTGTGGAACCAACCTAGATGCCCTTCAACAGATGAATTGATAAAGAAGTTGTGGTATATATACACAATAGAATACTACTCAGCCATAAAGAAGAATAATATTATGGTATTTGCAGAAAAATGGATGGAATTGGAGATTATCATGCTAAGTGAAATAAGCCAATCCCCAAAGAATAAAGGATGAATGTTTTCCCTGATAAGTGGATGATGATAAAGAATCAGATTGGGGGG